>CAUYPO010101562.1:0-18459 GCA_963574435.1 Cheirogaleus major
CCTCGAGGGGGGGGCATGGGCAATATACATAACCTTAATATTTGTACCCCCATAATATGCTGAAAAAAATTAATACAAAGCTTCCATAATTAAAATCAGTTGGTATTGGTGCACGAATTAAAAAAAGAAAAGAAAAGAAAATATTTAAATTCTAAAAAAAAAAAAAAATAGCGCCCCAGAGCTGTGCAGCCTCCAGCCTGCCCTACACAGAGTGAGCTCTCAAAAAGTGACATTTCAGGCTGGGCAAGGTGGCTCACGCCTGTAATCCTAGTATTCTGGGAAGCCAAGGCGGGCGGATCACTCAAGGTCAGGAGTTCAAGACCAGCCTGAGCAAGAGTGAGACCCCATCTCTATTAAAAATAGAAATAAATTAATTGGACAACTAAAAATATATAGAAAAAATTAGCCGGGCCTGGTGGCACATGCCTGTAGTCCCAGCTACTTGGGAGGCTGAGGGAGAAGGATCACTTGAGCCCAAAGAATCGTTTGAGGTTGCTGTGAGCTAGGCTGATACCATGGCACTTTAGCCAGGGCAACAAAGTCAGACTCTGTGTCAAAAAAAAAAAAAAAGTGACTTCAGTTCTTTGCCTAACAAAAAGAGACTTGTCCATCAATGAATCCCATCTCCTTCCCTAACCTTTGATACTGTGCCTCCAGAAAAAAATGTATGTTACTTCTGAAGAACTTCCATGCAGAGGTGAATGTTAAGAGAGAGGAATTAACACTGCTTGAGCTTCAGACCAAGGAAGTTTGGCCCTTACGTGGGCCCAGGAACTTCCCGTGTACAGAAAGCCCGACTGAGTGTCCCCTCAAAGGGAGAGAAGCACCTCCACCCCTCGTCAGCACCCAGTGCTGGATGGAGGGACTGTCTTCCCCTTGGCTCTTACCTGGCACACCAGCCTGGGAGAAGGGCCATTGGTGACCTTGGCCAAGTGGACTCAGTGGACTGCAGGGGAGGCTTAGAGAAAATGGGGTCTCACTGGCCTTAGCTGCCTAACTGAAGGGAAAGTAGGTTTGTAGAAGGACTGAATCTGAGACCTTGTAAAAGTTATCATACTAATTGGGTCACTCCTGTCTTACCCAACTAAATCAGAGTTGAAGGGGGGGGGGGGACATAACATTGGTCCAAGAATGTAATTCTCTCCAAATCTGGCCGCTAAAACTGCCTGTTGGTTGTAACCTGAAACCAGTTTTACCTAATGGCCTAATGGCTACCAAAACAACCGGCTTCTACTCTAAGACTAATTTTACCCTTGGCCCTCACTCGCCAATCAGAGCTTGCCAGCTCCCCAAAACCCTACTAGTGCCAACGAACTTTCTTAAAGAGCAACACATAACATGTTTCCTTTTTATAAAACCTCCAACCTTCCCCAAGGGATGGTCAGTCTTGCTAACAAAAGACCAACAAAAAAGGTCATAGGCGCAACTTCTTTTTCTCTCTCTCTCCCACCCTCCCCAGCTGACGGACACCCTGCAGGGTTGCATTTTCACAATATCTGAAAGGAGCCAAACAGAGAGAAAGAGATGTAGATCTTTCTATTTACATTCGCCAGCTCACTGCCTTTTACATTTGTTTTATAGCCTTAAGGAGTTCCCGAGGACAACCGGGGTACAAACTCCAGACCTCAGTTTCCTGCCCAAAACAATATCTCAGGGGCAAGATCACATCGCCAGTGGATAAGCCTGACTACAATTTCATAGATAACCAAGTCTCCAGGGACAAAAACCAAACAAACAAACAAAACAGAAAAGATAACCTGAAGTCTTACAGCTGCCTCCTGCTAATTACTCCACAGCTGCTTCTGTTATCAACTGACAACAATCACTATTTTTTTTCCTTTCTCTTTGTCCTCATAAAAACAACAAGCTATTTGGCCTTGGGCACGCACCTCCCTTCTGATTTCCTGGGTGCAACGCCGCCGTCCCTCTTTCTCCATCTCACCACGCAACTCCCCTCTCTCTCTTAATTTCCCTTTTCTCTCCCCCACTCTCTCACTGTCTCTCCCCTTCTAAAATGATAAACTAAATTTTATACTTTTATATCCTAACCTCTGTGTGAGAAACTTTTCTCCACCCACCGTGTAAGTACCTACTAAGTTTTCCACCCTAACGCTTTCTTTGTTCTTTGGACACAAATATGTATATGCCCCACATTGCAATTTTTGCTTCCCAAATAAAAGATTAAATTTAGAGATTTGTCTTCACATGTTTATGTTGACTTTGACACCCTGAACCTGGGCTGGGCATGGAGAGAGAAGTCAGGCTGAGCGTGTCCTGGCTCTGCACCCCAGCCTTAGGAAAGCCATGGTGAACTTGGCACGGGAAGGGTACTGGTGAGAGGATGAGCAAGGAAGTTTGGAATTGTTAGAGCCGGAATCCGCAGTTCCACGGGACAGAGAGACAGAGTCACAGAGGCTGTAATCACCAAAAGGAGTTTTATTATCTAGCTAGCTAGGGTCCAAGCCCAAGAGCGCCAGCGCAGTGGTCTCTTGTGTGGGCAGGGACCCCCTGCCATGCGGGAGGAAGCTTCTTATACTCCGTGCACACGAACTGTTCTCACACTAATAACGTTCCTGCTGATGGGTTCTGCGCGCTGATCATGCATTTGCCCTTTACAGTGATTGGTGAGCCCCCATCCGCCATTTTTCCCCATCGTTTTATTTCACCCTGCCCCTGATTGGTTCTAACCTGTTCTGGGTCCTAGCTGATAGGCTCCGGACTCAGCGCTTTTCCTCTGCATCTTGTTTCAACCCATAATGCCCTGCGGCCAGCTGTGATCAACAAGCAAACAATGGACAGAAGCTAGAAAACAACCGTTAGCCTAACAGCCCAGTATCTTACAGAATAACCTCACCCTTAGCGCAGAGCTCTGTAAAGGGAATTCTCCCCCCCTCCCCCCACGGGGTTGGAGTCAGCAAAAAGATGGCATTCCAGCTACAGGCTTCATGTTGAGGGCAGGATGTGTTATTGAATAAATGGTGTTGGGACAATTGGCATAACATAAAGCTACTTTACACCTAACTCCAGAATAAATTTGCAATGAATTAAAATTTAAATTAATAATAGCTAACAACACAGAACCTGCTATGTGCCAGTTATTGTTTCTAAAGCTTTCCATAAATCAGTTCATTTAATCTTCAATGTAATTGTATGAGGTATGGAAAACTCCATTCCCTTATTATACGGATAGGAAGTCATCTGTAAAAGAGGTGTAAACATAAATGTATTAAAAAATATTATACTATTTGGATGAGAAAGCACCCTGTTAGCATTGCACTGAAGACAAAAAGCATAAGGAGAAAATGATAGCTTTGAACATTTAGAATTTAAAATATCTATTGAAAGGGTGAATGAATGACCCAAAGGACACATGTCACATGCAGGCTATGTGACAGCAACATGGCTGGTTTATTCACCCGGGTGCGGGTGGGCTGAGTCCGAAAAGAGAGTCAGCACAGAAGGGGGTTTAGTGAGGGTTTTTATAAATGAGGATAGCCGACCCTCTCCCACCAGCCCTGTTAAGGTCTTTGTTTCTGAGCCAAACTGGCAGGTGAACAATTGCTTCCTGCTACATGTAGCAGAGGACGGTGGGCAGAACAGCTGTTTGTAGTAAATTCTTCTTCAAACAACCAACTCCTATGACCCCTTTGCCCCAGTCGCATCCATCCTTCTATTCTGGTGGGTCCTTATCAGGGGAGCTAGGGAGGGCTGGCCTTGGTCTCTATCAGGGAGGGAGGGGGAAGGAATGCTGGCTGCAGCCCTCTGCCAGATCTACAAAGTCCAGGGACTCCCCAGACTCCTGGGGCTGTTGTATTATAAGCCTAAGTTTTGCATTAACCACATTCTGTCCTATACATACTTTTTGGGTTCCCACCTGGAATAAACCTAACGTCTATAGTGTGAAAAGAAATCATTAATACAATGAAAAAAAGACATTATATTCTAGGAAAAAAATCTCACAATAAATATGACATATAAGTGTTCAATAAACTGAATACATAAAAACCAGTAAATAAGAAAAATGAAATCTTCAACAGAAAATTGAAGAAAGGGCATAAACAGGCAATTTATAAGGAATAAAAATTGAGAAGCCTTAAAAATCCAATGAAAGAAATGAAAATAAAATAGAAACTGGATGTCATTTTTTTGACATTTCTACTAAGCAAAGATTTCAAAAAAGATGCTAACATTCAGGGATGGTGACAGTGCAGAAAATAAACATGTCTTCTGCTGTCACATGTTAGCCGCACGATCCTCCACTCTATGGACACAGCATTATTTATTTAATGATTCTCCAATTATCATTCATTTACAATTTTGTATCCTATCAAGTGAAGATCATCTTTGTTCATCATTCTTTGCATCTTTGATTATTTCTTTAGGAGAGGATCCTAGGAGTAGCATTTTCAAGATAGAAGATTGGTTTTTTTGTTGTGGTGGTGGTGTTTGAGGGTTTTTGTTGTTTTGTTTTAGAAACAAGGTCTCACTCTGTCACCTGGGCTGGAGTGCAGCAGCATAATCATAGCTCACTGCAACCTTGAACTCCTAAGCTCAAGCGATCCTCTAGAGTAGCTGGGACTACAGGCTGGTGCCACCACACCCAGCTAATTTTTAAATTTTTATGTACAGACAGGGTCTCCACATGTTGTCCAGGCTGGTCTCAAACTTCTGGCCTCAAGCAATCTTCCTGCCTCAACCTCCCAAAGTGCTTGAATTAGATTTGTGAGCCACCACACCCTGCCCAGGATAGAGGATCTTAAGCTTCCTGATACTGGATGCCAAATTGCTTCCTATGAAGGCTGGATCTGTTTTGATTGACAAGGCGAGCTGGGCAAGAGCAGAGCTCAGAGTACCCTGGGACACAGGAGAGGTGAGGACAACAGGAAGGTGGTTTTGGGGTAAGCAGCATCTGGGAAGAGGCAGGGGAAGCAGGCAGAGGAGAGGTGGGAGGGCGGGCAGGGGCTGTGGTTAGAGGATGAGGAGGAGATTAAGATTCCTAGATGAATGCCTGGCCCAGGGCCTGCTCACAAGAGGCAGAGCGAGTCCTGCTGGACAGGTCAGCCTGGACTGGGAGCCGAGCACCCCTCTTACTAAGGGGAGGTGTGCTTGGGCAAGTCACCTACCCTCTCCAAGCTTTAAATGAGATGACCCATTCCAAGCACAATGACTGGGACGTGCTAAGTTTCGATAAATGATGGCTGTACTTACTAGTAGGCACTCCAGAAATATTTATTGATTTGATTATGGACTCCTGGGTAACATTTAAATAGAGTTTCTATGTGCCAGCCACTATTCTGAACGTATTTACAGTCATGCATTGCTTAACAATGGATATATGTGCTGAGAAATGTGTCGTTAGGCGATTTCATCATTGTGCAAACATAACAGAGTGTACTCACACAAATCTAGATAGTGTGGCCTACTACACACCTAGGCCGTATGGTATAGCCTACTGCTCCTAGGCTACAAACCTGCACAGCATGTTACTGTACTGAATACTGTAGACAACTGTAACACAAGGGTAAGTATCTATATCTAAACATAGATAAATACAGAAAAGGTAAATATTATAATCTAATGGGACTACCTTTGTATATGTAGTCTGTCACTGACCAAAATGTTATTTGGTGCATGACTGTATTTAATTCAAATCTAACAATAGCTCAGTATCCCTAAGAAGTAAGTACTGTAATCATCAGCCCAATCTGACAAATGAGGAAATCAAGGCACGGAGAGGTTGGACAACTTGCCTGACGCTGTCAATGAGCAGCATGGCTGGGTGAGATCTAGGCAGCCTGTGCACTTAACGCACCCCACACAGCCGCTGTGCACCAGTAATACCAGAAACCCCAGCAATGCCAACCACAAAGAAGGAACCAAAAGTTTGGATTTATCTGGGGGCTAGAGGGGAGAAATTACTATGTTAACAAGAAAAACAGTTGCAATGCCTCGCATGGAGGGATCCATTTGCAGCAGCCTCAGGCTGCAGGCTCCTTCCAAGGGAGCAGGGTCGGGGTCACAGCCCAGGGCTGTGGGTGTCCCTCTGGGCTTCAGGCCAGAGGCCCCTGGACTGTGCTCATGCTCCAGACCTCCTGGGTCTCTCCCGCTGTGCTAACTGCTGGGCTGTCCTGGCCGGGACTTTCACAGACCGAGGCTAGGGCAAGGCAGCAGGGGCACAGAATTGGAGGTGGTGTCCAAGACCATAGCAAGGACTGTCCCCCTAGGAGAGTCTCTGGAAAATGACTGTCATGGAAGTTCAGAATGCTGCTGCTGAGTCATCCAGGGGAAGTTGATCTGCACTCAGCTCACTTGGGAGAAGGCGGAGATGTGGGAGATGCATAGAAAGTTTCCTCAAATACAGTTAAAATTTAAAAAGGGTGGGGCAGCTAGCTGGGACTAGCTCAGTTCTTTGGGTGGCAGGAGCAGAGATGGGGGTGAATGGAGCTCAGGCGTCAGAGTCAGAACTGGGGGGTATGTCCAGGCTCAGTCACTTCTGGCTGTCCCTAGACCTCAGTTTCCCTTTCTGTAAAACAAGCATCATATCACCTACCCCACAGGGTCGTCATGAGGATTCAATGTGATAATATGTAGAACTAGTGTTAGCTGATAACTAGTATTTTTTGTGCATTTACTCTGTGCCAAGCTTCTGCTGAATGTGTAATGTGGATTAGCTAATTCAGGGTTCTCAAAATGTGGTCCCAGACCAGGAATAACATATCACCTGGAAACTTGTTAGAAATGTAAATTCTCAGGCCCCACCCCAGATATGCTAAATCCTAAAAGCCTGTGTTTTAACAAGCTGCCCAGCTGATTGTGGTTGCTAAAGATTGGGGACCACCAGCTAATTTATAGTTGTTAGTACTATTATTACAGAACAAGGTGAAAATTTTATTCTTACCAGTAGGGTGAGCAATGGTCCTGGTTTGCCTGGGACTGTACCTGATTTAGCCATGAAAGTCCTAAGAAACTCCTCAGCCCTGAGCAAACTGGAGGCTTTGGTCATCCTTTTAATAGTTGAAACTGTATTTCGCCCTAGGATGAGATTATGGGATTATGGCTAAAGGAAGCAAAAGAGATTGAAAGAATCCGAGAGATGCATATTTAACTCACTGAGGAGCTGATGTTGGCCATCTCAGCCTCCCGAGTAGCTGGGACTACAGGCGTGTGCCATGATGTCCGGCTGATTTTTTTCTATTTTTTTTTTTTTTTTTAGTAGAGTTGGGGTCTTGCTGTTGCTGGTCTGGAACTCCTGAGCTCAAGCAATCCTCCTGCCTTGGCCTCCCAGAGTGCTGGGATTACAGGTGTGAGCCACTGTGCCTGAGCCAGGCAACTATTTTTTAATTAACCAATGATTACTGAAAAGCCTAGTATTCAGAAGACAAGAATAAAATGCAGCCCGGCTAGGGGTCTCAGCTGTGGCTGCACATCAAATCACGTGGGGAGCTTTAAAACAGCTCGATGCCTGGGCCCCAACCCAGGCCAATCACACCAGAGTCTGAAGGTATTGCCTGGGCAGCAAGATTGTTTTCCAAGTTTCTGGGTGATTCTAATACACAGCCCGAGTTTTGAAACACTGGTCTAGGTGGTTATGAATTGGAATTCAAGTTGATGGCATTTGACTTCAAGTGCTTCCTCTACATCCCTTACATCTCTCCCCTGCTCCCATTTCCCAGCTGGGATCCCACCCCGGCAATGGGTTGCCAGATAGTCCTGGAGCTGTCATGGCACCCTGGATTTCCTCTGCTCCTCTGCCAACTTTGGACCAGGGTGCTGAGGGCCAGAGAGGCAAGTGGTGTTGACTACAGTAGGGGAGGGGTCGGTGAGTCACATGTGGGCCACACACTTGGTGGTGTGGGGGTAACTGAGAGAAGAGAGCAGCCCAGCCACCTCCCTTCCCCCAGGATGCTGTGGGAGCAAGTTCAGGGACATGTCCGGCAAGTAAACAATTTAGAATTTTTAGAAGTTGTGGAGTAGATGGATCTATGCTCCTTTTACTTCCTCTTTCCACTCTCTGTGGCTGTGAAACTACCAGAAGGGCCTGCAGTAAGAAAAAGTTCAAGAAGCTGGTTAATTTTCGTGCTGGGAACACTCAACGGTACAGCGAGAATCTTATAAACCATGATTTTCTCCCCAGAAGAATGCAAGTATATACATAATTTTGCATGTGTTTCAGGGGTGTCAGCTACCCTACCTGTAACCCCAAGGTTAACAACTCCTGTACTGAGGTCCTGGGTCCCAGACCTTGAGGGACCCTCATTAATCAGATGCAGGAAGGAAAGAGGCAGGACAGCTTGGGCAACTTTGATCAGAGAGCCAGCAGCTGCCTTGCATATAAGATCAAACCAAGCTGCTATTTACCTTCCTGCGGTAGGAACTTTTATTTTCACCTAAATTTATCTGTTATAATTCAGTGGTTCCCAAACTTTAGGGAGCATCAGAATCTCCTGGAGGGCTTAATCAACACAGATTGCTGGGCCTTACCTCAGAACTTCTGATTCAGTAGGTAGAGCCAGACGACTTGCATTTCTAACAAATTCTCCAGGGACACAGGAGTTGCTGGTCTGGGGGACACACTTTGAGAACCACTTGTCCAATGATCTTACCTTTGCTCATCAGCCCAGGTGCAGGTCTCATGACTGACTAGAAGGCTGCATTGAGTCAGAGTTAATGGTTTATTCCATAATTGCCAGAATGTACATTTCACTGAAAGCATCTGTCAGTTCTTTGCTCAAACTCAGCTTTTCTCTTTTATGTTTAAATGTTCACATTAGCATGGTAATGAGCTATTTGGTGTGATGCTGCAGCCCGGCAGCTAGCAAAGTGAAAATCCTGGGGAATGAAAGTATCTCCAGCTTGCAGAGAATATCCCACCCTTTAGAGTGCTTGACGAACACAGCCTCTAGTTCTCAGCTCAGATTGTTAGATTTCTCTTGCTCTTTACATTTAACACATTTGCACACATTTTAAGAAAAATGCAAGTGTTTGAGAAGCAAATTGGGAGCCCACTTGCCTTTGCATAAAAACTTCCCATAATTAGAGGAAGCACGTGCTGACCGTGGGAGGATACTTTGGAGGGCACCACTGCCTCCCTCCGCAGAATCTTGCAGCTGTTAAAGGCAGAGGAGGGAACTCTTTGTTAAATGAATGTAGATGAGGCTTCCTCTGCTTGGACGAAGTTGAACTGGGTCCTAAGGCACACTGAGTCCAGGGCTGGATTTCGTTTCTATGCCGAGAGCTTGATGTTCTGGGGCAGTGACTACTTAAACTTTATTGTGCACATGCATCAGTTAAAAAGCAGATTCTGATTCCGAAGGTCAGAATAGGGCCCGAGAGTCTGCATTTCCAACCAGCTTCAGGGAGATGACAATGCTGACATCTCTGACACCGGGAACTCTATCCATGGCCTCTTTAGAAGTGTCCAGAGATGGAGGTGGACTTTATTTAAAGTAGTCCTGGTATGGACCTAGGAACCTGGTCATGCTTTAGAAAGCGAAACCTTTAATCTTCAAAAGCGATGCAATTAGTGGGCCCCAAGTGTGACTAAATGTTTAGTCAGTGAACAACCTTCTCATGTACTGAGTACAAGGTTTATGAGAGATCGAGATTTATGAGAGACCCTCATTTCAGCTCGCCCAGGTCAAGGGATTCCTCTTAATGCACAGGTCGCCACAGCTCATCCTACCCGCTAGCCTGTGAACCCCTGAGACACGGTGACCGAGTTTCATGTTCTCCGCAGCCCTGATGCAGGGCTCGGAGCTCAGTGAGTGTGTGTCGCTTGAAGGAACTGGCATATTTGACAGCGCTTTCCTTGTGGCTAATGAATATCAGCCTATTACTAGGTGTTCAGTCCACTCTGAGATATCTTAAAAATGAGATGGGGGAGCCATTGGGGTGGGGGGTTTGAGCAGAGCAGAGACATACTTTGACTTCCATTTTACCTAAAGTTCTCTGGTTACTGTATTGAGAATGAACTACAGGGAGACAAGAGTGAAGGAGACATGAACGACGGCAGATTGAATGTGAGCCGTCGTAGTGAGAACTGGGCAGATTCTGGATATAGTTAGCAGGTGGAGTCAGGATTTGCTGGCAGATTGGATGTGAGATGCAAGAGAAAGAGGCATGAAGGACAAGGCTTTTGGTATGAGTAACAGGAAGTACGGCGTTGCCATTAACTGAGCTGGGGAAGGCTATCGGTGGAGCAGGTGTGGGAGGGTGTAAATCAGGAATTCTGTTTTAGACATGTTAACTTTGAGACGCTGTACCTGAGACATCCAAGTGGAAACGTCAAGTCAGCAGTTGGACACATGAGTGGGGTTTGGGAGAGTTTCAAGCTGGAGACACGCGACTGGGAGCCATCAGCACATGAAAGCCATCTATCTCAAGACTGGGTGAGATCAGCCAGGAAGTGTTCAGGCAGAGAGGAGCTCTCAGGTACTGCAGAGTTAACAGGTTAGGTGTTAGAGGAGCCAGTAAAGGAGACTAAGAGTGACCAGTGCAGGAGGAAAACCAAGCGATGGCACCATCCTAGAAGCCAATGGAAGGAACAAGGAAGAGGGAGTGATTGTGTTAATGGTGCAGGGAGGTCAAGTATGAGAAGACCGAGAGCCAGACACTGAATTTAGCCAGATGGAGGCCAGTGGTGACTTTGGGAACTATGGTGGTGGCAGAATAGAAAGTGGACACTCATTCGGAGCAGTTTAAAGAGAAAAGAAAGAGAGGAATTCATGATAGTGAGTACAGATTACTCATTTAAGACAGTTGCCTGTAAAAGATAGCAGAGAAGCAAGTGGTATCTGGCAGAGGAATTGGGTCACAAAAAGGTTTTGTTTTTGTTTAAAGTGAGAAAGATCCATTAGAGGGAAAAACTGATGTTCAGGAGAGGGGTGAAGTGCCCCACGAATGTCCTGGTGTGTTCTGGGGTGCAAGAGAAGGGCTTGCTTTAGCCAGGAGCGTGGAGGGTTTCTCTGTAACAACCAAACAGGTGAGTGGGGAAAGGTGGAGGGAGGAGTCTGGAAATCCTGTCCAGCTGCCTTCAACTTCCTCAGTGAGGGAGGAAGTCAGCTGAGAGTGAGGGAGATTGGACACGCATGGAGAAGGCAATGTGAGCATGGAAAATTAAGAGACTTGAAGATACTGGCCTTGAAGATTGGAGTGAGGGGCCACAAGCCAAGGAATGCCAGAAGCTGGGAGAAGCAAGGAGCAGCTTCTCCCCTGGAGCCTCCAGAGGGAGTGCAGCCCTTCCAACACCTTGATTTCAGCCCAGTGACAGAGTTTGGACTTCTGGTCTCTAGAACTGTGAGAGGATACATTTCTGCTTTAACCCACTAAGTTTGTGGTAATTTGTTACAGCAGCCACAGGAAACTAACACAGAACTAGGAAAGAAAAAACTGACTATCAGAAGACCCTTTGCCCTGTTCACCACCATACAGCTAGCACTCAGTCCAATGCCTGGCATATGGCAGGGCCCAGTACATACTTGTGGAATGAATGCATGGATGGGCAGGCAGCCAAGCACATCACCCCCCTCCCCTCCAGTCTGCAGTCCCAGCTTCTTTGCCCCCAGCCCAGAGGGCACAGGAAGCATCCTCAGCCCCCAAGTTTACTTACATGTTTCAACTAGAGTTGCCCAAAGAGGTACCAGGAGAGGGATTTGGCTTCTATTCCCTTGAAAAGGAATCCTGAAAAGCTCAGTTTGGTCAAGTACCAATTGGATTCCATCAACAAAGAAATGAAATCACATTGTACAAAAGACCATAACCCTGTGGATGGAGGCAGGGGTTGAGTTTCTCTGAAAAGGAACATCAGGCAGATAACACAATAGGCGTCCTGTACAAAGAACAGCATTTCTGGGATCCTCACCACATGCCTACATTTAGCTTTAGTCCTCGATCTACTTAAGAGGTGCGTACAATTGTCCTATTCACAGGCAGAGCAGCTGAAAACTAAAGCGGGCCTTTACTCAGAGGCACATAAAGGTTGGTGGCAGACCTGGAATCCATGTCTGCCCAGCATCAAGAGGCTGGTGCCCCTAAATGTCATGCTAAAGCTGGGTATGGTGGCTTGCTCCTGTAGTCCCAGCTACACGGGAGGCTGACGTGGGAGGATCATTTGAGCCCAGGAGTTTGAGTCCAGCCCAGGCAACATAGCGACACCTCATCTTAAAAAAAAAAAAAAGAAACAAAATAAAATAAAAATGCTGTGCTAACCTGCCTTCATCCTCTGGCTCCGTGCAGGAAGGAGACCAGTGGTCTCTTTCTTACTTTAGGTTTGGCAAGGCCCAAGGTCATGTTCCATAATGGGTGGGTGTTCTAGGCAAAACATTGACAACTTACAATGTTCTCAGAAAAATTTTAGGAAAATTTGAATAAGAAGCATGAGACAGACAAGTATTTCATTTCTTTATTAATGAGTCAAGATACACAAAGACTTAATAAAAAGTTACATAAAAGGCTCAAGCATCATTGAGATCTTCAGGGATCACTCTCGTTTCACGACAATGGCCACCTGTTAATACTGTGAAACAACCTGGGCGCTCACAGGCGCTCAATAATTCAAGTATCTTTCATTCTAAGTAAATCCAAAATGGAATTTCAAACCCAATGGGCTGCCAAAGGGAGGAAACCTGTTTATGGCTCTAGATTTGCTGTAATGTGTCTAAGGGGCATTTGGGTTAGAGTTGCCACGCGCGAGTGGGTCGCATCTCCTGGTAAAGTGAGATAGGCCCCACTAGGCCAACCGGGCCCTCTCTGAAGCAAGCGCCATGAGAAGGTGGTGGGCAAAGTGCTAAGAGAAACTCTCCAAGCATCCCGTGTAGCAAGGTGCGTGGGAAGCAAGTGGCCATGGGCTCCGGCTGTGGGGACGGGGAGGATGGCTAGGATGACCTCTGGGGAGAAAAGCAGCCCTCTAAGGAAGGTTTCAGAACAGTGAAGGAAATCTGAGAGCACACAATGGCAAAGGCATGGGGTGAGGGGATTTCAGGAAGAGTGTGCTCCAGGGGACCTGAAGGTAGCACTATTTCTGGAAAACCAGTAGGAACGTGAGAATGTCAACACAGCCACAAGTCCCAGTGGGCTCCTTGGTCATGGTGTTGCATGGCCAATCAGGTTCCCCAGACTGACCTTCCTAGGCAATGATGATGATGCGCCAGGGTACACTCTACTCTGGCCTATCTGGAAGCTGCCTCTGTCACAAGGGCCCAGGTCTAAAAATGGTGTGTTATTTACCCATCTCACCTATGGTGAAAATGAGGTCACCGGAGAAGAAAGCTTACTATCAGCCCAACAGCTGCAGAAGGCCAAACCTTAAGCAGTCTCCCCTTGGGCACAGCTTAACTGTGGAGTTAAGCTTTGGGCCAAGGCAGGGCAGATGCACAGATGCGGCACCTCTTCTGCAGGAGGGGCCAAGAGTGGTTGGAACCCCCATGTCTGGCTACCTATATGGCTAAGGGCTTCGTTCTAGGTTGCCTGATCTGCTTCCAGTAAGACCCCCCCCCCCCCAGTGCTGGCGGGGAGTCGCAGCTCCACAGTGAGCAGGGCGTGGGCTGGTGCTGGCGGAAGTTTTCCAGCAGTGGACGCCACCCTTGGCAGAGCCTTCTGTCCCACTCCAGCACACTGGATTCGAAGCCTCTCCATCCTCACTGCTGCCCGCCTGCTTTCCCTCCTCCTCACCTCCAGTTTGCAGCTGCTGGGGAACTACACTTGTGCCTGCTGCGGCTGCAGCTTTAGGGGAGCATGAGGGTAGGTGGGAGCCTTGTCCTTTTAGTGTTTAAAATACCTACTAATGTTACAGGATCCTGGAAAACTCTGAAGCGCCTCATCTGGTATGTTCTCTCTTATCCTTCCTTTTAGGAATTAAAAAGGGGGCCACTTAGACAAATAAGTTTGATTTCCAACTAACAAGTCCAAGCTATTTCCTTCTGCGGCAGAACCACTCTTCGGCTGGGCCCCTCGGCGCTGGTGACCTCGCTGAGTTAGGAATTCAGCACATCTCAGAAGCGGAGAAGAATCCAAGTGTCCTGACATCCATCTGGGCACTTGCTTTCCTAGGAATTCTTTCTCCAGAGTGGCCACGCCACTTGCTGGGGATGTTCCTGTCTGCATAGCGACCTGATTTGTAACATCTGGAAAATAAGGTGACTAGCTGTGCCACCTCATCTTTTGACTTTCTCTCAGGGGTCCACTGTTGTTCCTGCTGCCCCTCCATCCCGACTCTCGCTGGAAAAAATCCAGGCTTTGGCTCACAGCAGCAGCACCAGAGAGGGCAGTGGGCCTCTCAGGGGGTTGGAGGACCGTCCCCTTGCAGAAGGTGTATGGAAGCCACGCCATCAGCCCAACCTTCCTTTCTCCTCTGAGCATGTGATAGTCAAGATCCAACAGGATAATAAAAAAGGCAACCTAATACTAAGTTTGCAAATACTGGAAGGGTTTTGCTCATTTACTGGGCTTATAGGTGTGGTGGACTGTTGGCTCAAAGGGAAAATGGCTTCAGGTGTTGGCGCTGTTTTAGTGATAACAGTATCAAATTGTGTTTGGTTAAGATTCACATAAACTAGAGTTTTCTGGATGGTGTCCGCATGAGCTTACCTTGATGCATCAATGTGTTTGTATCAGAGAGACACCAAGCAGCACAGGTGATAGGAGAAATCAGTAAGAGACAGATTGGAGAAACCCTCTCAGACAGCTGGGAAGAACTCAGAACTTAACCCACACTGTCTGAAAAATCAACACCTTCGCACAGCCAATCAGCCCACTTTAGTTTATACATTTCCAGAATAGTGAAAACCCCTTTTAGAACTAACATGCTTGTGCCAGCCACTCCCCTCAGCAAAATAAAATTCTGTTTTCTAATATCTGCATCCTCAATCATAGCAAAAGGTCCGAGTAAGCACATGTCTCTCCTCTCCAGTTTCTGGGTCATGAGGACGGTCTGCTTGCCTCCAGCCACCACCCCCATTAACTTCTGTCCTCTCCGTCACTCTGCTTTCACATGGAGTTGAGTTTTGGCACTGCTGGGAAAACTCAGTTGAAACAAAAAACAATATTCCAGACATATGACCAGAGAGGTCTGCTGAAAACCTGAAGCTTCACCAGGCAGGGGGCCCAGACCCCTTTAATAAAATAATAATCACTAAAATAATTTAAAAATCTACAAAATACACCCAAGCTGTGGGCTGGGGGCAAGGAAAGGAAAGGCTTGTTCATGGCTTGTTTTGTACTTTGTATGTGGATAAACACTTCCACATCAAACCAACGCTACGTAGTTAAAAGAAACAACACACCCACCAAGACAGGGAGGAGCCAGATGGAATTGACACATGGGGGGCTTGGAAATGCTGCTTCTGTTTACGGGTGGCTTCCTTGTCCCTTGTGAGGGATGGGAAAGCCCGAGCCCTCCGGGCAAAGCCAGACCCTGTCTGTTCCCTGTCCACCCTCCCCTTCTCCCTTCCCGTGCCAAGTCCCATGCCAAGGGTGGTGGTTAGAAATGGTTTCAGTGCAGTTAGGCAGCGAAGGGTCCCGAGGGCTCGCCAGGCCACTGTTACTGTGCCCCGGGCCCCGGGCCTGTCACAAGATTGAGCACTGCAGTTTGTGGGTGCCAGTGGCTCGGTCTCCTCGCCATTTGGTTTTCTTCTTCTTCTTCTGGCTTTTTTCTGGAATCTGTTGCCTTTTGAAACAATAAAGGACAGAAGGGCAAAGTCAGAATGGGTTTTGCTTCTGCTCGGGCCCTTTCCCCGCTCAGCCCTGGATCTGCGGCAGAGGCGGCACGTTCTGGCAGGGGTGGCGTGTGGGGAGGGCTCAGAGGTGCTGCTGTCCCGGCGGGAGGAAGGCCTGGCCCACAGCATCTCCTGAGCAATGAAACTGGGAGGGAGAGGAGGGACACACTTAAATCACCTCCTGGATGGGAATTGCTGACATGATGCTATGCTGTAAATCATAAGCAACATTATGTTCTATGTTTTATGCAGTTTTGGCCTCTGTTTCTGTTTAAAATATTTCATATTTTAAATAAAATGATAGGTCAACTGAGTGCAAAACCCTCTACACATTTTCTCTTAACTTTTCCCCTGTCAAAAACCTGCCCTTGGACCTGCAGGTCCACACCCAGGCAACAGCACAGGCTACACAGCAGTGCCTGCCGTATCTTAAACAGAGGCAAATGCCCCAGGGAAAGTCAGCTCAAGAGTGCAAAACTGCAAGACAGAAAGTGAAGACTGCGGTGTTCCCCACTACGCTGGGGAATAATGAGAAAACAAGCTCGCTGTGTGTGTTTGGGGGGCTGGGGGCTGGCGAATAGGGAAGGACCCTGTCAGAGCCCTGGGTCTGATTTCACACCTCACCAGCAGCCCTCCGGGTTGCCAGCATAAGGCCGCACGCTGAACACGGGGTGTCTGAGAACGCTGCTTGGGCTGCTCTGCGCGTTGAATCTGGGACACGGGAGGGGTGGGCGGCAGGGGATGCGGCCAGGAAGCTGTTTCAGTCACGAGCACATGAGGTGACCAAGGTCTGGCCCCTGACCATGCAAAGGGACACACTAGGACTGCTGACAATACTTGGACAGTGTGTGGGGGTCTGGAAAGCACACGTGCCACGCCTCTGAAATTCGAGCCCCAGAATCAAAACTTCGGTTGTTGAGGGGAAATGTCCAAGGGCAGGGAAGAGGAAAGGGATCTACTTTGTACCATGTTGAAAGCTCCGGTGTGGGGAGAACACCGCAGACGGGCTGGAGGGAGCTGCCTGCTGGGGAGCCTGAGCTGCTGCCCCAGGCAGGAAGGCACCGCCCCTCAGCAGCGTGCAGCAGGCCGCACGTACATGCCTCTTTGTGGTTGGGCAGAGGAGGATGGAAAGGGCGAGGGAAAGAAATGGAGGGAGGGACAAGAAACCCCAAGCCAGACCCAGGACTGCCCATGGCCTCAGAGCAGAAGCTGCGTCCCGCAAGTCCTCCAGCTGCTGCAGGGGCCGTTTCTAGGGAGGCGGCGGCACTCACCTAATGACTCTGACAAGGTCATGGAAGGCTTTGTCGACATTGAGAGGTGGGTCCTTGGCACTGGTTTCTATGTACGGAATCTGGAAGGCAAAGCTCACTCGGTCACAGTGACACTGAGGTTTCCAAAGCCCTGCACCACCCTTAGAAATTCTCAGAGGTTCTGAGGAGCCCAGGTGCTTTCAAAGCCCCCCACAGAGCCCCTGGCCCCCAACAGCCTCAAGACGCCTTTGGTGGCTTCTTACTCTGTAAGGTTGGAAAGTTTTACTAATGGCTTTTCTAATTCCCTCTTGTTCTCTAGTCACAGAGACATTTAATAATTCCCTAAAAATAGAATAAAAATGATCTTTTTATATACTTGAAGACAAAAGACTGTTTCACTCATCAAACTGAAATACATTCTGATTCTATTCAGTTTTCTTTCTGAGGCCTGTTTCTCTACCTTGTAGTGACTTCTGTCCCTTTCTGGGCCCCTCCAGAGAGGACTCTGGCAGGAGAGGCTGGACCCCGGGCAGGACTCCGATCCCAGCTGAGCCTGGCTACTGCGTGCCGGCTGCCACCCCGGAGACAAACTCGCCCGGCCCAGCTCTTGTTTGGTCTGTGTCTACAAGCCCGGGCGCTCGGCCATGTTTACACGAGGTTTCTGTCTGCACCGTGAACACTGAGGAAGCACCTCCAGCTGAAAGGGAGCAACACATGGGGAGCCGTGACCAAGGTGACCCCATCGGAGGAGTTTCCAGGGCCATGTCTACACCGAGCCGTGGGCTGGCAAAGGGAGGAGAACAAAGGCTCCATGAGGCCAGGACACACTCCCCAGCGCTCATCTCCTCCCGCAGCAGCGACCACACAAAGGTAAGGAAGTGCTCACGTCCCACGTGTGGGGGCTCAGGAAAAACGCACAGGCCTCCCTTGATGAGATGGAAGGAAGCCGATTGTGATCAGACGGAAGAACTGTGTTATTTTTCATAACTTTTTTCTGATGGCAGAATTAATGCCTTTCATTATAATACATTTGGAAAAGAAAAGCACCGTGAAGAAAATAAAAATGATTGACACTTAAAATGCATGGGGGAGGGGGACGGAGTTGTTGTTTTAGAGGAGAATACTGTACATCACTGGCCAGAACACAGTCAGTATCTCCCATCCGTTGTCACCGCGTGCAGTCAGATGTCCACACATTGCTGTGGCTTCACAGAGGTCTCGCAGCCAACAGACACATGGGGACAGAGCACAAAGGCAGAGCTCAGACTGTTGAGGGCTTGCCATATAATTGTGCAGCTTAAGAATTAATCTTAGGAGAAGGAGTACGTGCCCAGCCCAGAGCAGCGTGAGAGTCATATGTTCCGGCTTAGGTTCACCTAACAAACAGGGTTGCTGCTTGAAGGCATAACAAAGAGTTTGAGCTTCTGCACATAAGCAAATGTTTCCCAGCCCCACAGCCCTGGGGGTCTGGAGGCCACTTGATAAACATCTTGCCCTTA
>CAUYPO010101563.1:0-13028 GCA_963574435.1 Cheirogaleus major
GGTGGCGCCTGCCTGTAGTCCCAGCTACTCGGGAGGCTGAGGCAGGAGGATTGCTTGAGCCCAGGAGTTTGAGGTTGCTGTGAGCTAGGCTGACGCCATGGCACTCTAGCCCAGGCAACAGAGTAAGACTCTGTCTCAAAAACAAACAAACGAAAAAACACCCTTTCTCTGCAAGGGGAACGTGTTACTACTGCAGGCTTGTCCTGTCACTCGGCTGCAGGCAGCCTCAGGGCCCATCAGCCAGTTAGACGGAAGCTGTGCTTCCCTTAATCAGTGTGATGTCACCTCTCGTGTTTTTGCATGGTCTCCAGGCTGAAAGACGCAGCGTGTCATTATTTTAAGAAATGTACGTCCACATCTTTATGGCCAGAAAGGTTATCCACAAGGAATCTTACAAATTCTTATTCAAACTACTCTCCCTCCCAACTCCACATCTCAAATCAACTTTATGCCCTTGTATAAATAAAACAAAACCAAGCAAAACAAAGACCCAGAAACCTTTTTTCTGTTTCTAAATTAGTGATCTCATGGATTTTGTTTTACAGCCTATGGAAAATGGTAAAGAGGTTGGCAACCAGCAGAAACACCTCTCCTCAAACTCCTCCAGGTTCGAGGAACCGGCCAGCCTGTTGGTATCTGTGTAAGAGGAATTTGGTACCTTGGAGGGCTCTGGTTTGGTAAAAGAAAGATCTCTACTGCCAGGACAAGCACTTGTCACGTGAAATCTAGGCTCTAAAACACTCCAGTACTATCTCTGGCCCAAATTTTACCAGTTTTTTCCATTTTACTTTTTAGGATTGGAACATAAAAGAACCAGTGTGCAGAGGCAAGTTACATATGCCTGAAACTTGTTGCCATCCTTAATTTCTTCATGTATAAACTTGCTTAAGAGACTGAAATTCTCATTCTTCCTTCTTCTTCTTCCGTTTTTTCAGACCAGTCAAGTGCAGTAGTGAGAAGAGGGCAAAGTAGTAGAACAAGGAGTTCAATCTGTAACTGTGAACAATTAAGTGAGATAACTCACTACATTTGGACCAGCCTCATTCTTCTTTTTTTTATTTTATTTTATTTTTTAAGAGACAGGGTCTCACTTTGTTGTCCAGGTTGGAGTGTAATGGCGTGATCATAGCTCTTTGTATCCTGGAACTCTTAGATTCAAGCGGTCCTCCCGTCTCAGCCTCCCAAGTAGCTGAGACTACAGGCCCACCCCACCACACCTGGGTAATTAAATGTATGATGGCCACTGGCAAAGACTTTTATTTCCCAAGGGATGAGAGAGACGCCTTCATTTTCTTGGTCATAGTTGGGAGGAGGTGCGTGTGGTCATCCACACACTTGGTCAAACAACTGCCCAGCTGCCCCTTCACCTGAAGCTTCTTACCCCCTGCGTCCATTGAAACATTGGCTTTGTCATTGCACTGCGTGGTGCACTTGGACGGGTGGTTCTGGAACTTCTCCAACTCATTAGTTACCAAAGTCTGGGCTTGAGCCACAGATGCATTGGTGTACCTGCTGCACCGACACCTGGCTGTTCTCACATGGCTGGCGCTGACACGGAACATGACGCCTTGCAGTTTCTGGATGTTCTCTCTCTCCAGACTCTTCACCATGGAGTCCACCGCCTCCTGCACTCAGAGATGCTGCAGCTCCGCTGTGGTGATCCCACACTACCCAGCACCAAGTCGGCACCCATCTGGACGCAGCACAAGGGCCTGCCCCGTCACCTCAGCTTACTGGCTCCCAGGGCCCACATTTTTAATACTTTCACTCCTGTAATCCTAGCACTCTGGGAGGCTGAGGTGGGAGGATGGCTTGAGCTCAGGAGTTCAAGACCAGCCTCAGCAAGAGTGAGATCCCCGTCTCTACTAAAAATAGAAATTAACCAGATAACTAAAAATAGAAAAATGTAGCCAGGCTTGGTGGCACACGCCTGTAGTTCCAGCTACTCGGGAGGCTGAGGCAGAAGGATTGCCTGACCCCAGGAGTTTGAGGTTGCTGTGAGCTAGGCTGATGCCACGGCACTCTAGCCAGGGCAACACAGTGAGACTCTGTCTCAAAAATAAATAAATAAATCACTTAACATTAGTTTTTTTTTTCTTTTTTTGAGACAGAGTCTCACTCTGTTACCCAGGCTAGAGTGAGTGCCGTGGCGTCAGCCTCGCTCACAGCAACCTCAAACTCCTGGGCTCAGGCAATCCTTCTGCCTCAGCCTCCCGAGTAGCTGGGACTACAGGCATGTGCCACCATGCCCGGCTAATTTTTTTCTATATATTTTTTTTAGTTGGCCAATTAATTTATTTCTATTTTTAGTAGAGATGGGGTCTCGCTCTTGCTCAGGCTGGTTTTGAACTCCTGACCTTGAGCGATCCGCCCGCCTCGGCCTCCCAGAGTGCTAGGATTACAGGCATGAGCCACCGCACCCGGCCAACATTACTTATTTTTATAAAGCTTCTCTATTATAACTTTAACATTCAGTTATTTCCATCAGGGAAAAAAGTAATGAAGTATCCAAATTCTAATGTAGTTATACTGAATCTAGTTTCAATAATCTGAATTTAACCTCCAAATCTAAGAATTACTTGTCATACTTTATAAGCAGAAGCCAAGCTTACCCTATACACCCAATCCAAGTCCTCCAGTTAAAATATTTTGCTAGCTAAAGAATTAAAAACCTACAATTGGCTACAAACTTTAACCTCTTTCGAAACATTTTACCACAAATGCTGTAAGGAGAAATATGACCTGGCTTACCATTTATTTCTAGTTATGCATTCTACAGAGGAGGTATTAACAGATAATTAACAGTAATTAAACAAGAACAAGGAAAAGAGTCCCTAAAAGACATTTCACACTAGCAAGAGTAGACTCAATAAAAGCCTACAGCATTTAAACTTACTAAAAGTTACCTATAAGATATTGTCACACTTTTCTCACATAATACATTTGAAAACTCAGGCTGTTTCTTAAATCCCAATATGAAAAAGATAAGCAAAATCAAGCAAACTCACAAATGAATTGAAATAGCTATATACAGCAAAGGCATCCCATCACCCTGTTTCTAACAATAAATTACATCTGACAGCAAGACTTTAAACCAAGCTTCCCAACGCAGAAGAATCTTTTAAAAATATAGTATAGCTTTGACCATAAGCTAAGTAGCTACAAGTAATTTTTTTGAAAATACAAGATTATAATCTTTGCAATATTCTGTACCTAATGAAAATGGGTTGGCTGGTCCGAAGGTAGTGAGTTATCTCACTTGATTGTTCACAGTCAGTTATGGATTGAACTCCTTGTTCTACTACTTCCCCCCCTCCTCACCACTACACTTGACTAGTCTTAAAAAAAAAAAAAATGAAAATGGTTTTAACTAGTGATATCTGACCAAAGTTTCCATTTTACTTCAAACTAAGATACCTGCCTCATCAGAGAACTTTCCAGAGAATGGAGACACCACCTGGTCTTTCTTGTCATCATTTATTTTATAAGAAAAAGTGGCAAGTAAATTGGTAAAAGATACAAAAGCCCCTCATCACAAATAAAAAATCTACTTTGCATTAAACAAATTAATACTTGTATTTTTTTTTCCTATATACTTAAATGACTGGCATTTCTATGAGGAAAATACTAAGTACTAAAAAGGGTAGTAATAGTTTGAAGTTTGGCCTCACCATTTAGTAAACAAAGACCTTAAAAATGTGAGCCTATAAAGGATTGCACTTGGGTACCTAAAGGGAAAAAAAAAAAATTCTATTAAAAGGCAGCTAAATTCAGAGACAATTTAAAGAAATTAAATAAAAAGGTTCTATCTAATTACAATTTCAACTGAGTTGCTGTATATGCCAGGTCCTATTCTAAAAGCTTTACTTATATTATCTCATTTAACTCTCACAACAATTTTCACTTTACAGAGGAGTAAATTAAGCAGAGTTTATATAACTTGTCCAAGTCAGGGCAGAACAGAGATTCAAACACAGTCTGACTTCTATACTTTTTTTCCTATCAACTATTTCCATTTCTATTCCCACTGACAGTATTAAACATCTAGGATAAAGCAAATAAAGACAAAGTTACTTAGTGACTTCTGGAATGAGTGAGTTAAATATTCAATCTCTAAATATTCCTCCTTTTCAAAACTGAGAACACTAGGCACCAGATACTAGCTAGGACACACTTATTTGGGACAAAGTATCATACAGAAGCTACCAAACAAATAAAACCATGCTATCATATATGCCAGGTTTTAGCAAACCATGGTCTATGGGCCAAATTCAGCCCTTGGTCTGTTTTTATACATGCCAAGAATGGTTTTTACATTTGTTAAAGGGTTGTAAAAGCAAAACAAAGAAGAATTTGCCACAGCAGAGCCTAAAAATTTACTATGTGGCCCTTTTGACCCCTGATCTAAGCTATTTGTATGGGACAAAATGCAGAAACTAACTTGTAAGATACAAACTATATCTAGGAAGATTAAAGGTAGATTCCCTTAGCTCCAAACCAGAAGGTAAATGTCTGAAGCACACCCTACCCCCCAAAAAAGGGGGCGGTGGGCAGGGCAGGCGCAAAAGTAAGTGGTTCCATCTCACCAGGAGGTGGCAGTAGGTGCTCCCAGAGGCAAGGCTCTGGTTTGCCCATGGGCTCAAGTTTTTTGTGCTGGCTATTAAGAAAAGCAAGCAGCTTGACCTCTCCACAGAGCTGACTTTCCCGACCTGATAATCTGCACAAAAATGAAATGACAAAGGAAGACAAGAAATAAGTACATTCTCCTTGGTGAACTGTTCACTCCCAACTAGAAAAATAACACCATTTCCTAAATGCATCTGAGCTAAAAGGTAAGGGGGTGAGAAGCAAGCGAAATGAGCAACTTACATTATTCATGGCTTTTCTTCATTTTTGCTTCTACAACTCTTAAGTTACTACCTTTCAGCTAGTTGAGCAAAACAATGAATTTCTGTCTTCACAAATTCAAGAAAGATGACATTTTTAAAGATCAGAAGTTAAAAAGTGAAAATGCTAAACTTTAGGCATTTCCCAGTAAAGCTAAACCAGAAATCAAAACAGGAAATTACAAGTCAACTGAATACATCCAGAAGTCACAGGTACTGGGTGACTGCACTAGCTAGTTGGCCTGACAGGCAATGGCAAACATCCATTAACTATCAGTGCCAGACCGTTCATTCTTATTCCAATCTTCTACTAAACAACCAAAAGCTTCATTTCTGCCTAGAAACCCTTGGACATTTTATCAAATAACATTAGTATAAAACATGCCATGTCATGAAGCTCCTTGCTTCATGATGACTCAGCAGCTACTACAAAACATCCAGTTGACAGCCTAGGATAGCAGACAGCAAGCAGGTAGCCTGTAAGTCCACCAAAGTTCTAATAAGGCCCAAAGAAAGTCTTCAAGATTAAAAAAAAAAAAAGCAATAAACAGAAGAGTATTCTTTTGTATATATACCTGAATACTTTTCTGGGTAGTTTCTGCCAATAACACCTACAGTGTTGATCAAGAAACCCCTAAACACCTTTAATCTCAATTCAAAAGCTAAAATGTATTTTTTTTAATTAAATGGCTGAAGAAGCCAAAAGTATTTTAGATAGGAGACAATGATAAATTATCAAGATCCAAAACAAACTATACAGCCTAAAGTCCTATCAGCTCTAAGACAACTTGGATCACAGGTGTTATGCTGTTAAGGCATCATCTCCCCAAAATTAGATTTCTATCTAAGCACATTTAAAAATAAGCTGTGAATATAACTTTTGCCACTGGAATATATAAACTCCCTTCTAATCTCTGTCCACAGCATCCACTAATCTGTATTTAAAACATTTCATTTTTCTATATGTAATACAGGAAGATCTAAGGAAGTACTCAAAGAAATTTATTCTTAGGAGAAACAGAAAGCACTAACTTCCATTCTACAAAAGGATTAAGTTAAATGGCAAGGCTTGTGACCTGAATTCTAATCTTAAATTTGTCTGCACATACCCCCGTTTCTCACAAAGAAATGCGAAAACCAAGCACTTTTTGTACATAACTGGGGGAACACTAGTGGAAGTAACAGTAATGCCAACCCTTCTAACCATTAGAAAACTACTTAACACATAAGTAGCATGTATTTTTACCATTCAAATATTTTCCTCAAATCTTTACTTTTAAAAATCTGTTGATAATGATACAATTTAGCAACACCACCAAACAACATGCTAAAGTATTCAATCTTTATTATCATTCAGAATAATCTAAGAAGTCTACCTTTAACAGTAGGCAACAAGTTATCAGACTCTTTTGCTATACTTTTTTTTTTTAACAAGTTTAAGACATACTTCCCACCCTAGTAACATTGAAAAGTTTTCTTAGTGGCTTTATTAAAACAGGGTTTTAACATTTGCTTACTCAGTCCAAACAAGCAACATTTTAAAAAAGGAAGTTTCTCAGAATCAAATGTTCACTTACAATTAGAATAAACTCCTGTTCGTAATTTTAAACACCTACGAGTACTTACGGTGGCTAAATTATAAGACCACCAACATTCCTGGAGTGTCAAAAGTACCTAAACTTCTAGAATATGCCCCATATTAAAATATTTTGTGTATGAGATCAGAGCTGGAGTCCTGGTCAACTATGGAGAACAGCCAATTCCCACCTCCAAAATAAAGAGGGGAGGAAGGGAAGAGAACGGGGAAGAGAAAAGTCACGCAGCAGAGAAAAGACGTAAGGGAGGAGAGGGACTTTCAAAATGCCCCAGTGCCACGCTAACTATAACCCGGTTAAGAAAATCTAAGCCAATGCTCTCAGATCAGGGAGGGACATGGGCAGGGAAGACCGAGAATTAATTAACAGACTGAGACTAAGTTATTCCACTTTCTGAGTAACAGCGCCCCCCCCCAACTCCCCGTGTGCCCTAGAGGCAGATTTCTCCCGGCAGTCCCCCTCCACACACACGCTGAAATCGGGCGCACCAGAAAACAAACAGCAAGCATAGGGGCCACCGGCCACATCTTTTCCTTTCTCCCTTGAGAGGACGTGAGTAATACCGTCAAATTCCCAATCCCCGCCAAAAGAAAGAAAAAAAAAAAATGCATCGTGGGCCTAGAATTTATTTTCCCGCCCTGCGCCCGTCCAGGAAAGCCCCTGGCCCAGAGGGCTGGGGAAGAGGCGGCCTAGACCACACGTGTGCGCCGCAAAGCTGGGCCTGTCTCAGCCCACTTCCCGTCGCCACCCCCAACGGCCTGAGCTCCCGCCGCCTCATTCGGGCCTTTCCCCCAGGCCCTCCAGTCGCCTCCACGTGGGGCGCCGGGGCCTCGCACCGCCCGTTTCGTCCTGCCGAGTTCCCAACCCGCTGGGCCACCACGGCGTCGGGGTCCCGTACCTGGTGCTGTTGTCGCCCCTGCTGGTAAGGCTTAATTGGCCCCTGGTGACAACGCCGCGTCCGGATCTTGCCGCCACCGCCCCCTCCGATTCCTCCGGCTCCCGAGGCCATGGCGGAGCCTCCGCTGCTTCCCGCTCCGGGGCTGGTAAGGGGGCGGGTAAGGGGGCGGGAGACGCAGAGGCGGAGGCCTTAGAGCGCCCCCCCCCCGCGCCCGGCCCCGGCCCAAAAGTCCGCCCGCGGTGCCCACACAGTGGGACACAGGCACACCAGGAACCGCGAGGTTGAAAGCGGGAGCCGAGAGAGGGTGCGGCGGGGAAGCGGGTGGCGGCGGCAGAGGCCGAGGAGCTGGCTCCGGTCCGGCGGCCTCCTGCGGACCCCCGCCTCTGTGTGTGTCACGGTCTCTATGGAGATCTCCCGCAGAGGACAGTGCGAACTGCTCCGGGCGCTGCTGAGGCCTAACTCGACCGCCGGCTGCTGGGGGTTCTTCCGTCGCCCTAGCCGTAGCTGCCGCAGTTGAAGCCGCTGGCGCCGCCCGCCTACCCCTCCCCTCCCCTCTGCGCACAGCGCCCGCCCCGCCGCCGTCGTCGTCGTCCCCGCAGTCGCCGCCGCTGTTGCGCCTATTGCCGCGGCCAAGGCCGCCGCCGCGGTCGCGAGCCAGAACCGCGTCACTCGTCAGCGCCCGACGCGTTTGCATCATCACGCTGCGACTGCGTGATAGGGCAGGAGGAAGGAAGGGCTGGTCGAGCCCGCGCTCTCGGCCGCGCGGCACGCTAGGAAAAGTAGTTCAGCACTAGAACGCGCATTCTCGGAAATGAAGACTAGCGGGGGCAGGAGCTCTAACGAGCGTCGCGGTGACACAAAGCCACGGGGTCCTATTGCTGCTGTTGGCTGTAAATCTAGACTCTGAGAAGCATTTAACATAAGAACAGTAACCTCTTCCCACTCCACTTCTCCCAGTCGGTTGGTTAAGTGGGGAGAAAGGAAACAGATGATAAAATCAAAGACAGGAGTTAGTAATGTACAAATGAAGAAAAAAACCCTGTGGTTGAAAAAAACAATGTCCATAACCGTTCGAATTAAAAATTGTATACACCATTAATGTTTCGTTAATCATGTAAGGGCTTTGTTGTCAAACATACAGGACTGGAATTCTGGCTCCACCACTCTACCTATTTGACCTTGGATGAGTAAAAACCTTCTGAGTCTTGGCTTCCTCCTCTATAAAATGGGAACTTTAAAACACACCTTCTAAAGCTGTAATGAGGAACAGATGTGATCATTTATATAGAATACTTTATATTTCCTGGTATACAAGAAATGCAAGAAATGATTACAATGATAACCTATGAAGTCAGCACACATGAGAGATAAGTGATATATTCCTAGTAATAAAAGTATACATATCTTTGATTCAAATAGAAGGCATTATATTTAGGAAAGTGAATAAGTGAGCTAGACTCAAAGACTGAATCCACAAAGTGTAGATTCTAGGAGTTGAGAGAAAGTTCTTGGTGATCACATGGTCCAGCCATTCAACCAACCAGACAAAAGGTCCAGAGAAATTCAGGTGTCACCATGAATGCTACTGAACTGGGCAGTCAAAGCCAGGACTATAACCCAACTATTCTATAAGAGTTGAGACAAGTAGCTAAATGATTAAGGAAAAAAATCTATTCTGAAAAATCATAGGCTTATTGTCCCATTTGAGGCAATTTTTTTTTTTTTTTTTTTTTTTAGACAGATTCTCATTCTGTTGCCTGAGCTAGAGTGCCATGGTGTCAGCCTACCTCACAGCAACCTCAAACTCCTGGGCTCAAGCAATCTTTCTGCCTCAGCCTCCCAAGTAGCTGGGACTACAGGCATGTGCCACCATGCCCGGCTAATTTTTTGTATATATATTTTTAGTTTGCCAATTAATTTCTTTCTATTTTTAGTAGAGACAGGGTCTCGCTCTTGCTCAGGCTAGTTTCGAACTCCTGAGCTTGAGCGATCCTCCCACCTTGGCCTCCCAGAGTGCTAGCATTACAGGCATGAACTGAGGCAATTATTTTAAAGCTTATACAAACTCTGGAGTCAAACAGACAATTTAAATCTATCACTTACTAGCTGTGTAGCCTTGGGGAAGTTAATGATCCTCTTTCTAAGCTTCAGTTTCCTCATCTGCAAATAGAATGAATATTTACCTCAACAGGGTGGTGGTTCTGGTAAAAGGATTAATGTATACTGAACTCATAATAATTGCTTAGAATGCATCTAATATTACCCAGCTGTCAGATACAAATAATTAACTCCCAGACTTTTATGTAATACTATCTCTACCACCAAACTGCACAATGCAAGTCACAATCATAAATGTGATTATAAAATAATTATAAAATCATAAATGAAATTACAAAACCAAATTTATAATATCTTTGAACCTGTAGTACTTTTCAGCACCTAAAGGAACCATGCCGCACCATGCGTAGTTATACAATCAAATGGCTTTCAGTGGCACCTCTGACCTTAACCACCATAACCACCACCACAAGTTGCCAAATATGGTAAACAAAATGAATCTGTTTTCTCTTCTGCTCCCTTGTTCTGACTTCATGCCTCCTTCCACCACTAACTTCCCACTAGATTCTCCAGGTAAGCCTGCTCTTCCCCCTGAAGCACCATATCCTTCTTAAATAAGAATTGTTTCTCTCAGGTGCCTTCTTCCTCCTACATGGAAAGGAAATCCTATTCTTTCAAAATTCCTAGCTAGGTATTTGAGAGGCAGAGTAAAGTAATTCCTGATAAGCTAACTCCCAGGGAAGATCTGTACATGAATCTTTAATTCGGCTACATACATAGGAGATTAAACTATAGCCACATCCTATCTTTCCTCTTCACTCTGTCAGACTCAAAATTTCCAGCATAGGACAGAGGACTGCCTGGGACTCACAGCCCATCCCTTTCTTAGAGGCTGTTATTTGGCCTATGAGACAGCTTTTACAGCAAGCTTTGAAAGGAAGAGACATGCGAAAGAATTGGGCCAAACTTAGACAAAACTTCAGAAAAGTTGGGAGGATTTGAGGAGATATGGGAAAATCCACATCCGTCTTAGCCTTGCTCTCAATTGCTTACCTCATTTCATAATTATTTCTTGGAAATAAAACAATATTTGAGGGAGCTGTAATATATTAGTCTCACATTCATGTGATTGAGTCATTGGAAGCCATAACAGGCTTGAAAGCAGAGGAGGAATAAAAGACAGGAGGAGGCTGGACACAGCGGCTTATGTCTAAAATTCCAGCATTTGGGAGGCCAAGGTGGGAGGATCACTTGAGGCCAGGAGTTCAAGACCAGCCTAGGCAATCTTACCAGACCCCATCACACAAAAAATAGTGCAGTGGCTCACACTTGTAATTCTAGCACTTTGGGAGGCCAAGGCCAGGAGTTTAAGACCAGACTGAGCAACAGGAAGACCTCATCTCTACAAAAAAAAAAAAAATAGAAAAATTAGCTGGGTGTGGTGGTGCATCCCAGCTCAGAAGGCTAAGCCAGGAGAATCGCTTGAGCCCAGGAGTTTAAGGTGGCTGTGAGCTATAGTGATGCCACTGCACTCCAACCTAGGTGACAGAGTGAGACCCTGTCTCTAGAAAAAAAAAAAAAGACAGGAGGAAATCTACATTCAACCTGGACCCAATTTTCAGCCAAAACAAATGGTATATTGGGAGGCATCACAATTCTTGGAAAGCCTATTACTATAATGGCCCTTTGCCAAGAAACTTCTTTATTTTTTTCCCATATAATATAGTAACTATCTGCCAATTATAAATCATCAAATGGAGAGGCTGTCGACCCTTCTCTAATAGAAAGGAATAGACACTAATATGAAATACAATTTAATCTAAGCTCAACCTGGACTGAAAAATAGCCTTGATACATTCTTCAAAAGCTAAGACAATTCTGGCCAAAGGAATATTTAAAGATGACAATTGCAAGAAGTTAAGATGTTGTATGTAGTTATTTTATTAGAAAGTGTTACATAGTTATATAGTTATTTTACCCTACCAAAATGAGGTGTCTGTTATGATGTCTATTAAACCAAATTATTACAGTCATGTACCACATAACAATGTTTTGGTCAACGACAGACCACATGTACAATGGTAGTCGCATGAAATTAAAATGGAACTGAAAAATTCCTATCACCTGGTGACATCACTGCCATTGTAAGGTCTTAGCATAATGCATTACTCATGTGTCTCTGATGATGCTGGTGTAAACAAACCTACTGCGTTGCTAGTCATTTACAAGTCTAGCACATTCAATTATGTACAGTAAGTAATACTTGATGATAAATGACTATGCTACCAGTTTATGTAGTTACTATACTTTTTATCATTATTTTAGAGTATACTCCTTCTACTTATTTAAAAAAAAGATGTTAAGTGTAAAACAGCCTCAGCCCAGTCCTTCAGGAGGTATTCCAGAAGAAGGCACTGTTATCATAAGAGACAACAGCTCCACATATGTTATTGCCCCTGAAGACCTTCCAGTGGAGCAAGACGTGGAGGTAGAAGACAGTGATATTGATGATCCTGACCCTGTGTAGGTCTAGGCTAATGTGTGTGTGTGTGTCTTAGTTTTTAACAAAAAAGTTTTAAAAGTAAAAAAAGTAATAATAACAATAAGTTTATAAAATTATAGAATAAGGATATAAAGAAAATATTTTTGCATAACTGTACAATGTGTGTGTTTTATCTAAGCTAAATGTTATTACAAAAGAGTTAAAAAGTTAAAAATTAAGTTTATAAAGTAAAAAGGTGACAGTAAGCTAAGGTTAATTTATTATTAAAGAAAGAATTTAAAAAATAAATTTAGTGTAGCCTATGTGTACAGTGTTTATAAAGTCTACAGTAGCATACAGTAATGTCCTAGGTCTTCACATTCACTCACTTCTCACTCACTGACTCACCCAGAGCAACTTCTACTCCTGTACGCTCCATTCATGGTAAGTGCCTAATACAGGTATACCATATTTTATCTTTTATGCTAAGTATTTTTCCTGTACCTTTTCTCTATTTAGATACACAAATACTTTCTATTGTGTTTCAGTTGCCTGCAGTATTCAGTACAATAACATGTTGTGCAGGTTTATAACCTAGGAGCAACAGGCTAGACCATATACCCTAGGTGTGTAGTATGCTATACCTTTTAGGTTTGTGCAAGTATACTCTGATGTTCACACAGTGACAAAATTGCCTTTCTGAGAATGTATCCCCATTTTTAAATGATGCATGACTGTATTTTATTGAGAGTAGTTTTAGATAGATCTCCATGATCTTCCACACACATTTTCATGTGATAATTATTACCATGCATTTTCTGAGATAGAAAAATAATATAAAAGTAGTGTTATTTTGGTTTTGTTTTTTGAGACAGAGTCTCACTCTTGTTGCCCGGGCTAGAGTGCCGTGGCGTCAGCCTAGCTCACAGCAACCTCAAACTCCTGGGCTCAAGCAATCCTTCTGCCTTAGCCTCCCGAGTAGCTGGGACTATAGGCATGTGCCACCATGCCTGGCTAATTTTTTCTATATATTTTTAGTTGGCCAATTAATTTCTTTCTATTTTTAGTAGAGATGGGGTCTCGCTCTTGCTCAGGCTGGTTTCGAACTC
>CAUYPO010101565.1:0-25911 GCA_963574435.1 Cheirogaleus major
TAGACTTCTGGGCCAAGGAAGTTCCTCTGCAAGCATTATGTGGGTGGGCTGGGAATAGTACCAGGAGAGGAAGGACACATTGTCAAGGCCTGTTGCTATGCAAATGATAATGGCTGCTTACCCCTTCCCAATGTGCTTCCACACCCAATAGCTCATCTCGTCTCTTCTTCACAATGGTCCAGCGCCCAGGAAAAGGTTTATCAAATAGTAGGTGTAGGTGCACAATGGGCATTTGCAATGTAATTGATGGATGACTCCATGGAAATGAACATACCGTATATGGTTATTCTCATTGTAGACAAATGCATCTCAGTGGTTCAATGACTTGCTAAAGGACATCAGGTGGCTGACCTGGCAATAGAGCCAGGTGTCTGAATGTGGGCCCAGAGCTCTTGCTTTCCTAGCCATGCTTCCCAAGCGTACAGCCCTACACAGATGGGACCCGATGGGACCCGAGGCAGTTTCAGGCAGTGCATGCAATTGGATAGCAATTAGATAGCACCGAATTGTATCATGAGAAATGTCTAAGCTTTTAGATTTCATTTCAATTGCTCTGAGGAGGCAGGAAGCTCCAGGTTGGGGCCTATATGCACATATATCTTTAATATCTTTGTAACACTGACTTCTAATCTCTCTTCTTACCAGAGATGGCAAGCCATGGGCTCAAGCCTCAGCAGGCAACAGCTTCTAGCTAGAACCTCATAGCAATGTTTTATTCTCATTGTCTTTATTTCACCCTCATCTATAATCGATGAGATGGGAGACTACTGCCCCTTTAAAAATGTAATAGAGGGTGTGTACAAAAAATGCATCCAAGTAAAAAAGTGATTCCATTAAAGGATGGAATGATTAAGACAATAACATGAAGGATAGATCGCGTATGGCAAAAGTTAGGAAAGTCCTCTGGCTTAGCAATGGAAGTTTGGAAATCTCTGCTTTTTATCAAGATACCCCTTCGAACAAACAAAAAAATACCCCCAAATCTTTGATATGAATAAAAAGTAGCGAAGCTGGAGGCAGGAAGCGAGTCCTGTCTGGAGTGTGGCTATCAGTCCACGCGTACGAGGTCCCGACTAAGCTGCTGGTGTTCAGGCCCTTAGTACAGATACCACCTCTTCTAAGAAGACTTTAGAGATTTCCTCAATCGGTTCTGTTCGTTCTCTTTGTTAAATCTCCAAAATAATTAGTTTGTAGCATGCTTAGGGCAACTGGACCGCTTTGCCTTTTTTCAGGTTATCTACATGTGTTTCTTCATTTTCTTTCCCAATCATCTTACAAGACGTCCCCTACGTGGCATCCCTGAACTCTCTTGAATTGAGTCAGTTCCATTCCTTCCTGGCAGCGAGATGGCCTCCTGCAGGCCTTTAGCTAGAGGGGCAAGGTACCGTAGATGTTGTAACAAGATGTGCTCTGGAATAAAGTCCTTTCTCATGGGGAAGCAAGCAGAATCCACAAAAGACATTACCTTGAGGGAGTGACTGGATTTCTGGAATCCCACAGTGTTATAAATAACTGGTCTAGCCCGGGGTTCTCGAGTCCTTTTCTGAGATGGCCCCAGAAGTCCCAATGACGTCCTGCCCTGTAAGAGCCACTCAACGCTCCCCCTCAGCCTTGCCTCCAGGAACCACCCCTCACCTGCACAGTGACCTGCAGAAAAGAGCAGTGTTGGGCATCTCAGAATAAACAGAAATTCGGCACAGGGGGAACGTCGCTCCAGGATTAAGGATTGCACATGCACAGGAACCGAGGCATGAAGCGGTTTTGCTCATTGCAGGAGTTTCGGTGGTTTCAAGGTGGTAGAGGCCCAGGTGAATGTCAAGAAGGCTGATGTGAACTAAAATAAAGTCTTGGGGCTCCTCCCCCACTGGCTGACTGAACAGACCCCCTCTTGGCCAAGGGGATATCCTAAAACTAAATTGCCTGCCATGAGGAGGGAGGTCAGACATGCCACATCATGCCCCCTCCCTTCTTGGGGACATCCTTTGTCACCCATTAACAGGCCTAAGGGTGTGCAAGACAAACCTGCAGGTCCTCAATTTACACAACAAATGTATGTCCCAGTGGCTTGTCTCTCATTAACAGACTTCCTTATCTTAAAACATTCCAAGCCTTTACACAAAGCTTCAGGTCTTTAACCAACTACAAATCAAAGAATCTTTAAATCCACGTATAACCTGTAAGCCCCTACTTCAAGATGGCCCACCTTTTTGGGCCAAACAAATGTATGCCTTACAAGTATGAATTTTGAATTATGAATTAACCTGTAACTCCTGTCTCCCCGAAATGTATAAAAACCAAACTGTAACCCAGCCACAGCGAGTCCACTTGCTCAACGCTTCTTGGGCCTGGCTCTAAGTCATCGTCCTCAAATTTGATTCAGAATAAACCTCTTAAAATTACTTTACAGAATTTGGCTTCTTTTCCATCGACACTAAGGAGCTAAGGAGCTAGGCGTGGGGGTATAGTCATCCTTTCAGGGATGAGGAAATGAAGCTATAGGGATTTAAACTTCATCCTGAAAGGTACAGAGATCCTTGGCAATGTCAACGTGATAGAAGCTCAAGGTCAAATCTCATTTGGTGTGGAAAGTTCATTGCAGCAGCCATGCACCCATGGAGTGGGAGGGTGGATAGGGTGGGACAAACCTGGAGAACCCCTGTATATTTTCAGTGTGGAACAGTAGCAGAGAGAGTGTGAGAATGGGTGACGGAGGAGAGATGTGCAAGGAGGCTTATACTATGGACCCCTGCTTAAGACACCCATTCATACTGAACCCACGGAAATATTCTGGAAACATTCCTCCAGAATAGCACATCGATTGAACAATTTGCTCTGAATAATTAAATTTGCAGTTTTAGGCTCATAGCAGTAGAGTTTATTTATAATTGGAGCCACAGTTTGCATGCACTTTAAATGCAAAGAAGGGCTTTAACTGTCAAGTTATTATATTACTCAAGAGTTTAATTAATAACACACTAATTGTAGAAGCCAACATCAAGAGTCACACCATATTGTTCCTATTACGTTTGGAAATGGTTTGAAGTGATTTAGTAATTTAAAAAAATGAACTTCGAAATACAGCCTTATCTTCTCATAGATATGGAAGGTCTTTTGTGTTAGGTATTCTAGTACTTTTTTAAGATGCAGGGGTCTCCCTTGGGTTTTATCATGAAGAGCCTCTAAATAAAGTCTTTAGAATAAATATATGCCTACATATTAAAACAAGCCAAAAGGCAAAATGCTTGGATACTGCTGGTTAGAAAGACATCTATCAAAAAGTTAAAGAAACTAGAAATAATTTAAAAATTAAATCCATAGAATTAAAGCTGAAATGGACTTCAGGCTTCATCTATTTTAACTTCAATCCTGTTTTCCAAATGTATAAAACAAAATTAGTAAAGTCAAACAATTAGTTTGAGAGTGGTCAAAGAAGAGAACCACATTTCTTGATCTCTAAATTCCCTTCCACTTCCAAAATTCTATGCTGCATCTATGTCTGACTAAAAAGAATACCCTCCCCTCTGAAAAAATACAGACCTAACTAAAAGAATATTAAAATAATCCATTAGCCTCTCTCTTCGCTCTCTAAAGAGCATACCTCTTGTAGGAAGAGCTCATGCTTTTTTCACCTTTTATAGTCATGAACTTGAGTATTTCTAACTCAATGCCTGTTAATAGCTAATCCTACACACCTGCAAAACTGAACCATATTTACCCCTTCCTATGCCCTGCCTTAAATACTGCATCTGTAAAACTTAAATCTGCATAGAACCTCTGAGCAGATACCTCAGCCCCCACTTGGTTAAACCTAAGAGCCACTGACTTACACTGTGGACCCAACCAGCCAAGGCAATTTAGCAAGCCGTTCACTTACATGCTGCTGTGTGTTAAGGTATCAGAAGTTGGGATACAAAGTTAAATACCGCATGCTACACTGGGTAAACATAAATAAATAAATAATTCAAATAATATCTCTCTATAAAACATATACATATATACATATATATGTATATAAACACACATGTATTATGTATCAGTGTGGAAAAGAGAATTTTGCACAAGGTACTGTGTTACTACAGATCAGAAGTCAGCAGACTTTCTGTGAAGAGCCAACAAGTAGGTATTTTCCGCTTTCCCAGCCACACAGTCTCTGTCACAACCAGGCAACTCTGTGGATGTAGCGTGAAATCAGCCACCGACAATCTATTAATGAATGAGCATGGATCCGTGTCAATAAAACTTTATTGATCGACACTGAAATTTGAATCTCATATAATTTTCATGGGTCCTGGAATATTATTCTTTTTGGACATTTAAAAATGCAGAAACCACTCTTAGCTCACAGGCTATTCAAACAAGTGATGGGCCAGATTTGGTCCTGGGTGTTGGGGCACAGTTTGCTGCCTTTGCTGCGACTGAGACATAGCCGTCCCCTCCTGCCCCTCCCCCCCATAATCGCAGGGAGAAGAAATCTCAAGCAGAGAAGAAAACAGTGACTGGGGCCCGGGCACGAGACCCACAGGGCAGGTTGGCCCAAATTTTAAAGAGTTTTTAATGCCGTGTTAAATAATTTTGAGTCTATCCAATCGGTGGGAGCTGAAGGAGATGTTCTACAGGGGAACGTCATGGTTAGGTTTGGTTTTGGAAAGATGGCCCTGGTGGCTCCCGTCCGCCCTGTGGAGAAAGGCCTAGAAGAGGTGGCAACAGCAGGGCAACCAGCGAGGGTGTGACCACAATAGTCCAGAAGAAGGAACTTCCTAGAATGAGGTCTTAAATTAGCAGGAGCACATTGAGAAGTAACTTTAACATACAACTGAGCAGGTTTGAGCAAACCTCCCAAATCTAAAGAGATAACTAGGCAAAATAAACACTCATGGCTTGGGAGGGTGTCCTTATTCTTTCCTATAGTACACCAAATCTAGAAATACCATTTCACATAGATAATGGAGAGAAACCTTGCCAAGTCACCAGTGTTTCCCAGAACAGAGAGGTGAAGGGATTTATCTGAGCCCACACAGCCAGTTATTGATCTACCGTGGACACAAACTCTGGCCTTCTATTAACTTTTACCCCGGCACCTTATAATATTTACATGCAGTTTTAGTTTTATAAAATTTCAGGATGTGTATGCAATCCAAGAAGCCAAGTATGCTGGCCCCTTGTAAGTTCAAAGCTCACCTACGGGGTGGCCCGATAGAGTCCTCCAGTAAAAATGCACCATGAGCTTGAAGCTCACAAATGGCACATTGAGTGAAGGAAAGCAGACACAGCAGGGCCCATGCCGTATGATTTTGTTCATATGGAGCAGAAAACAGGCTGCCCACCAGGCTTCTGGAAGTCAGGACAGTGGTTAGCCTTGGGGCTGGGTGGGTAAGGACTGATGGGAGCCTGAGGGAGGTTCCTAGGGATTGATGAAGAAAGGTTTCCTGAGCTAGATGAGGGCTCCATGGGTGTATTTGATTTGTGAAAATGCATTAAGCTGTACCCTATGCATGCACTTCTCAGTAAGTACGCTATGTACCTAAACAAAAGCTGAGAAACATAGCCACCTATAACTGCATCGATGTCTATGTCTACATCTGCATACACATATATAGATGTATATATCAAATGAGTTTTTGTATGCACATATATAAATATACATAATCCATGGCTATATATCTTTATCTATCTACAGAGAGAATAATCCTCCATTGCCAAACTTTTTAATGTTTTCCTTTATTACACTAAAATCCATTGATCCTATACTTTGAAAATTATTTATTCTCCCTGAAACTCATATTACTAATCTATAAAGTGAAGATAATTAAATATTAATAGAACCTGGCCCATAGCAGAAGCTCCATGAAAGTCTTGGTCATCTCTCTCTCCTGCACATTGTTTCCCACGTTACCTGGCTGTGGAGCGGGTGTGTAAGATTTAGATGTCCTGAGTGGTCTGATGCCCTGCACAGGCCCGGAGCCTTGGGCAGAATCTTCCCAGCCCCATCTAGAGCTCTGCTGGGACCATCACCATCCACCTGGCAGAGAGTCCTGCTAGCTTCTCCTTCTTTTACCTCTCTGGGAGGGTGGTGTAACTGGTCAGCTAGGATTCTGTCATTCTCATGGCCTTGATGCAAGTTATCAAATACTACAAAATGCTACCTCGACTTCTAACAGCTTCCTTGTCTGGTAAACAGGGTTAATAACAAGTGTCTTCCTCACCTGTCAAACTACTGTAAAGATCAAACAAGACAATAAAAGTGAAAGCCTTTTGTCATCTCCAGAGACGTACGCAATTGTAAGGATTAGCCTTAACGACTCAATACCGGGCTTGTCTTTTCACGGTTCTGTCACTTCTCACTAGATCTCGAACTCTGCAAGGTGAGGGCAGAGTTCTTTTCATCACTGCAACCCTGGAACCTAACACACATGGCTGGGACAGAGCCGTCTGATGACAAATATCTGCACGAACAAGGAGTCTTTGCATTATCATATGCCAGCAGAGCTTTATGAAGAAACGCCGCATGATAACCGCTCCGCCGTCCTCCAGCCCTTATAAATTGTCAACATGTTTTCACTGAAGTTTACAATATATGCCCTGGATGTCAAGATGTATATTAGGAACCATAAACAGTAATAAATGACGACACTGTGATAACCATAGAAAATCGACGATAAACCGGGAAAACAATATCTTATTACTGGCTTGAGCGAAAGAGAAATCAGAGCACATTTTCAAGATTAGGAATTAGATTAGACAATTGACAACATGATAACTTTTAACAGAAATAAGATTCGGCAATATCGCAGAATGCAAAAGGCATGACGATCATCACCGAGCTATAAGACGCTGTTTTGTGGTGTCACTAACGTTATATGAGCCGTTTCATCTGTGCAAAGATTCCCTGTGGGTTTGAATCAGAAGGTGTGTTTTGTTACCCATTGTAAACATAACCTGATGGTGTCCATTTCAAACTCTTTAAATATAAAATAATGACTTTTTCCCTAATTATTGCTAAGTCACCGATGTGCAGTTTGTAAATTTCTAACGACTTACAAATTCCTGTAATCTTATTTTGTGGGCTGCGGTGTGAGAAAGCCGTGAAGAGAAGATACAGGAAGAAATAACAAGAAAGGGGTTCCGTCTCTTCCCTCTGTTGTTGTGATTTATGAGAATATGGGAAGTGATCTATCTGATAAGCAACTCCGCTCACTCCGGGCAGAAGTGGAGTTGATGTCATTCATTGATATGGGTCAGTACAGTTTATTTGCCCTGTGCCAATTTTTTTTTTGTTATGCATTCAGGTTTTAAAATATTCAGCCTCAAAATGCAGTGCACACAATTTTGAAATTCATTTTCCACTGTGGGTCTCTGAATGGGATGCAAACCCGATAAAGGTCTCATGGGTGAAATTTGAAATTTGTCCCATTTGATGTGAATCCAATAGGATTTATAGCAGCAACAACAAAGATAGTCAAATTGTTTCCAGTTTTAAATGGGAATGTTAATGCTCGTGAAAGGCATCGACTTGATGTTGCCTCAAGGACTGAGGTCTTTTAGCCACAGAACTGATAGAGAGAAAGGAAAAAAATAAAATAAAATAGATAGCAAAATGAGCTTCCCCACGCTTGTCAAAATTCAAATGTGGGGACTCAAGGGATGGGTCAAAATTGAAGCTTCTGCAAAATAGGAAGGGGGTATCACTCCCCTGCCTGGTGCTGGGCTGAATGTGGCACTTCAGTGGCCTCTTTTAATCCAGAGGGACTGAAACTTGGGTAACTTTGCCAGGATCTCACGGCAATGAGGCAGTTCTCTGAACTCCGACATGTTTTGTAAGTTACATCCAAAGAGTAGCCCTTTAGAAGGTGGAAGGCAGGTGCCATGAATAATTACACCAAGACAGCAGAGAGAGTCAGAACTGACCCAGGCAAACCCTGTGCCAGCATGTGTGCCAGCCCTACCACTGGGAACAAGGGGCCCCATTGCCCCACACAGCAGAGAGACAGATTCACGGGAACACCCTATATTCCCAGGAAATCACTGCCACCCCTGACACAGAAACAGTTCCTGTAGGGAAGTTCTCAGTCTCTTTATACAGGGTTAGTGTTCCCTATCTGAAATGCTCAGGACCAAAAGTGTTTCATGTTTCAGACATTGTTGGGTTTCAGATTATTTGTATATACATAACCTTGGGGATGGGACCAAAGTCTAAACACAAAATTCAATGATGTTTCATATATGAATTCCACACATAGCCTGAAGGCAATTTTATGCAATATTTTTAATATTTTTTTTGCATGAAACAGTTTGTGCTAAGTACTTATATGTGGGATTTTCCACTTGTGGCATCATGTTGGCTCTCAGAAAGTATTGGATTTTGGAGCGCTTGGGATTTTGGATTTTCAGACCAGAGTTGTTCCGCCTGTACACACAAAGTAGGGAGCAGGAGCTGGAGCATGCGCAGGAATTCCCTGAGGCCATACCTCTGCCACACCCTTTCTTTGGGGAGCTACCCTCTTCAGCCCTAGATCCAACCTTGTGAACAGAATGGGAGCTACCCACTGACCACAGAAATTAATCTATCACCTCTCGCCATACACACATGCTTCCCAAATGATTGGTCCAGGCCCATCATTAATCCAACCTGGGCCAATTAGAAACCTTGCTCAGGATGTCTCACCTGAATCTGGAGCCCTGTAAGCCAGAGCTGCCGCCCAGCAAAGAGAGAGCGGCAGGGTGGGAGCCAGAGATGAGAGTGCTCTGCAAGGGTCTCTGGCTCCAGCCTTCCACAGCTGCTCCCTCGCCTGCCACAACATGTGAGCCTGTGCAAACCCTCCTGTTCACGTGGGCTGATTCTTCCTGTGTTCCCATACTAGCAACTAAAAGTGTTCTAAATAACAGGAGTCCAGCAGCCATCGCCTAGGGAAGGAGAGGGGCTGTGAGGCAGGGGTGGCAGAGCAGTGAGCCAGGTGCCTGGACGGGACGGTAATCTCCAGCAGGTGGGAGCTATCCCTACCCAAAGTGTGGTCTACCAACCACTAGGGTTAGCATCCCTGGGAACCTACCAGAAAGGCAGAACCCTAGACCTAGTGAATGGGGATCTGCATTTCACAAGCTCTCTAGGACAGAATTAAAATTAGAAGTGCACTTAACTGAAGGACAATGACATTACCCGTTTATTCAGTAGTATAAATCAGTTCAGCCAGTGGACCAAGGGCAAACATCTAGCTTCTCTCTCGGGACTTCCTATTAAGAGGAAGTAGTGTGGACTCTGGGTACGAGGGCTTTTCGGTTCCATCCTGTGCACTTGGGAGCGGGATACTGAGGCCGGGAGGTCGCATGGGGCCCTTGGAGCCGCACAGCCAGTACCACCTGCTGAGCCTGGGACAAGAGGGCTCGCTCTTCCCATCACACCATAAGGAAAAGCCAGTTCGCCTACTCTCTCTTTCCTTTCTTACTCTCTGGTCCTTCTGTGCCCAGGTCCATGTGTATCGAGGACAGGGCTGCTCAGGGCCACCACACCTGCCCCGGGTTGACGGCATCTTCCCACCGCAGCGTTGTGCTCACCCGCTGGGCTGCACTTGGGCTACGGTTTCATCCTCAGTAACTCATTCCTCAAGAATCTCCAGCAGCTTCATAAATCTGGAAGGCAATAAAATCATCAACTTTTCTTAAGTTTAAATTGAGTTCAGATCCTTTCGTTCCGTTTAAGTCACAGCGAAAGGTTTGCTTTCCGTTCAGCCCCACGCGTCTTTACGGGCGTCTACTGGCTCCCGCCCTTCCTCCTGTCACTCCATCAGCAGGTCTCTAGCTGCAATTCACACTTGCACAGAGATTTGGAGCTTACAAAGTGCTCATATACTTATGGCCTCATTTTATCTAATTCAAATAATGCATGTGAAAACCTTTTGCATTGAGGTGCATATGCTAGCTAATATGGAAATAATGTTAGTGATGATAATAGTGTTAAATTAATAGTAGTGACAATAATACAGCTTAAGAGGCAGGTATTCTAATGTTTGTTGAATTAATGAGCATAAAGACTTTTATTTTTTATTTAGATCTTCATATCCAGGTCCCGTGAGGGTTGCCGGAACACAGTTTAAAAACAGTGACTCCCACGCATGTCACTTCTGTTGTGCTTTGGCTATTGTGGAAGGCAGAACGATGGGCCCCTAAAGATGTCCCTGTCCTAATCGGCACAACCTGTGAGCATATCGCCTCGCATGGCAAAAGAGACAGTGCGTATGGGATTAAGAATGTGGACCTTGAGAGGAGGTGGTTATCCTGGGTCATCCAGGGTAATCACATCATGTGAATCCTTCAAAGTGGAGTGGACACAGAGGAATGTACAGGGTGATGCTGTGCAGCTGGCTTTGGAGATGGAGGAAGGGGACCGTGCACCAAGGGATGCCAACGGCCTCTAGAAGCTGGAAAAGACAAGGGAATGAACTCTGCCCTGGAATCTTCAGGAAGGAGCGCAGCCCTACAGACATTTTGCTCTTAGACCAATAAAACTTCTGTTGGGGTTCCAACCTGTCTGGGAGATAATGAATGTATGTTGTTTAAGCCACCGAGTTTCTGGTAGTTTGTTACAGCAGCCGTAGGAAACCCACTCACACAGCTGCACTGACATCAGGAAGAACACACAGGGAAGGTTCTCCAGGTCTTTGATTAGGAAACAGCGTGAGTGAAGGGCAAAATACTTTATAATCCTGAACAGCTTCCTTGCCGCGGCGGGAGCAGATGAAGAAGGTGGGGAGCCACGCTGCTGCAGGTTCAATTCTGAGCTGTGTCACTAACCAGCTATGTGGCCCTGAGCAGGCTACCCAACTTCTCTGTGCCTCAGTTCCTTACACTGAGAAATAAAGACAGTGTCAATATGCGTGGCCTGGTGCTGTGTGCGTGCAGAATGGGTTAACATAAGCGAGCGTCAACAGTGCCTGATACACAGTAAGTGCGTAGACATGTTGGGCTTTACTTAAATCCATTTTAGAAACTGTAGTTCAGCCTAAGAATTGACTTAGGGGAAGAAGAAAAAAAGCTCTAAATTTTAGGAATTTGAAAACAAAATAATGCCTGGAATCAGATTCATGTCACATCCCAGTTAAAGTGATAGGCAGTTTATTTAACTTCTTTGGCCTTCAGTTCCCACCCTTTATGCTGAGAAAAAAAAAGAACCTAAAACCACCATGGCATTGTGGTAAGGTCGAAATGTGGAAACATCAGTGGACATATCCGCCTAGTTGATTTGAGGGCCTCACACAACTTCCCCTGTCTCTTAAACCCACTGCCTTCTGATCTTCCCAGGATGCCTAAGTGTCCCTTCCCTGCTTCTCCAGCTACCAGGAGTTGCATCGTATGAAAATTGCTTCTTAAAGTGCAGGCTTATGTATGCATGACACAGTTACTATTGAATGACTTAATTATATCACCTATTATTTATTAGTGTCGATTCTGCATTATAATACTCAGATGTTAGCAGCAAATTACAACCCCCATGCCAAAGGGCACTCTTGCACCTGGCCAAGCCTGGCCATGGTGTGTGTGTTTCTGGCTCCTGGGGATGGAGTTGCTGGCCACCTTAGATAAAGAGCTCCTGGCAATCTGAAAGGACACTGACTTCCAGGAGCACACTTTAAAGCACGACTAACTGGCCGTATGAGGGATTAGCTAAAAACCCAAAGGTTAAATTGCCTCCCAGGTTACTAGCTGGTGTAAATACCCAAGTGACCACTGAGAAATGTGTTGTCCCCGAAAGGAGAGGGGTGCTTGGGACTCCCTGTGCTTACATAGAGCCACTGCGCCACCACTGTTTTCTGATGGAGGGAGTGAGCGAGTGGGCTTTCAAAACTGCAGGGGTTGTTGATATCTGGGGTCTGAGCAGCTGCCATGATCCACAAAAGCATCAATCTGTGTCACTCCAGATTCTGTTATGGAAGGAGGCCTGTCTTCCTTGAGCATGTGGGAGGTTCTGTTTCACCTCTCTGCTCCTCTATCCCTTCACTGTCTCCTACTCCTCCCCTGACCACTCTGCAGCTCAGCTCTCTCATATAGCTGACTCCTAGCTGGCTTGAGAGCCTAGCACCCATGACAGGTGGAAACATTAATAGAAGGTAGCAGAGGGAAGAGATTGTGCAGCTCAGTTCGATCTAGTGGAGACACAGGAGATGTAAATTATGAGGGCATCTAGGGCATTTGCTCTTACAGGAGTAGGGGCCGAGGAAGAGCCCATGTCTTTGATGTATAGTTTGAACATGGAGCTGAAAAATCTTGGCTTGAGACCATTGGAAGTCGCTGTGTATCACCGACTCTCAGTTTCCACATCTGTGAAATGGGCATGGCTCTCACTATGTGGAAGTACTGCTAGGCACATAGAACAGAGTATATATCAGCTCTCCAGCATGCTGCATGCCACTTGGTGGGTATTCAACATCAGATCCCGCTCTTAGTGGTGGGCTAGGTGGAGGTACAGTGGGCATTGTTTGATTTGTAGTCAGAGAATCTGGATAAACTTCCACAACTATCTCATTGTGTGACCTCAAGTGTGTTATTCAACTCCTTGGATGCTACCAAATGGAAATATCACCCACCCCTTGTCTCCCTCCCAGGACCTGCTGGTCTGGGTGTGACATGGACATGCTCACTGTCTATCTTCAGTCCAGGGCTCTGCATCGTGTGAGATCCTTTTCAGTATGGGAGGGGATTACTTAGCCACAAAGGAATTCACTCAGAATGACGGCCCCCACCCTATAGAATGATAAAGTTGACATGAACAGTTAAGCGGCAAGATGGCATAACATAATTGCACATTGTGGTTTTGTATTAAGCTCCAATCTCTTCTCACTACCACCTAGGAAACTTGCTGGCAGATGGCACTCAGGGAAATGTCTCCGTTCTGGTTCCATTTCAATTCTTTCTTTTTGACATGCAGCTTCCACGAGGTCTGCTGACGCTCCTCTGGGTCCCTCCCTGGGCCACACGGATTCCCTGAATCAGGGCCTTGAATATCAGTATTGAGAATTCTTTATTTCTGTGTAATTCCCTATTTTTTACACAGTAAGAATAGTCTCCATGAAATATATTCCTAAGGAGGTGTCTTGCCTTAGTATGGTCTGTCTAGCAAATTAATGCACTTTGATTGGCTGAGCAGGTTCTTTCTCTGGCATCTCCTCTGACTCTCTCTTCTTGCTTTTGTCCATGCACTCTCCTGCCCTGTCCCAACACCACCTCACTCTTTCCTTCAGGCCTGCGCTCAGCCAAAAGTCCTGCTAGGAGCCCTCTCTCACCCTGAAGGCCAGGGTTCGATGGTGTTCCATGCCACTCTGTACTTCACACAATTAGAGCTTTAACATTTTTTTTTAAATCTGTCAGTCTATTATTTATCTATCTGTCATCTACCTACCTACCTACCTTTCATCTATCTCCCTGTGCGCATTCATGCGTACATACGTCTGTGGTTTAAAATTCAAATAGGATTTAATGGAGAAAAGCAAACCTCCGCCAAGCCCTGTCCACCCCCAATACCTGCTCCCTAGGAGAAAACGTTTTCAAATATTTGGCTGTTTTGTTTGTTATTTATCTCAGTATGTCTATAACAACTTGCCTGCACAGCCACATATATTTATTGCAGGCGATGTCCATTGACTTCGTGTGACATAAAAGTAAGACAGACCTTGCACGCTCAATCCCATGCACGTGCATAAACACACAACTTTTACATCTGTCCATTCTCTCAGTTGCGTTCAATTTTTGTTTGAGTTGATATTTAATGATCCCATCTGACGGCCCTGCCAGTGTCGTCCACACTGAGTGACTGAGTGTGAGATGACTGGATTTACCTCCTTGTATAGTTTCACTGAGTTAATCGCTGCCCCATCTACTTAAGTTGTTGTGGTGGTTGTTTTCTGCATCACTGTCACTGATTTATCCCCAAACTCTCTCCTGTTCGCTCTCCTCCTAGCGCAGTTAGGGAATCAGGTCGTCTTCCCATTCTGTTTGGTTCTAGGAAACTTCCTTTCTGGAGCTGTCTATATTCCTCCTTTGGTCTGGTCCAATTTTTCTGCAAACTACAGATGCCATCCTGACGCATTCCTTTCCTCCTGATCCCGAGAATTCCCTTCACTTCTCTCCTGTCCCTTCTCTCCCCTTTCCCTGCTTCCCAGCCTCCCTTGCTCTTAGTTTTCACCCCTGTTTGGGGCATGTGATCTCCTGTCATTCCCGGAGACAGGGCACAGGGGACATTTCTCAGCATGTCCTTGTCCGACTCTCCCACTTGATGGCAGGAGGACAGCGGGTGTGGAACTCCAGGTGGGACTCCCTTTCTCTTCCGCTCTGAGGACACTGATCTGGGGTCTTCCAGCAGGGGGGCTGCCGAGAAGCCCGTGTCCTCCCAAATCTTCACAACATGGATGTCGCCTGTTAGTTCTCGCTCTCCGGAAGCCTTCCCTGTATCTCCACTGTCTTGAAGGTGACAGTCTTTGCTCGGTCACTTTTCATCCGTCGTGCAGATCACTCTGAGGGCCACTTCAAATTGTTTTGTGATGATCTTTTTTGTTCTTGCCATCATTTTTTTGTTTTATAATTGCTTAAGTCTCTCTCTCTAAGAGGTAAAATTTACATTCAATGAAGTGCACAAATCTTAAGGGAGCCATTTGTGAGCCTTGATCAATGCTGTCCTGTACCCAAAGCACACTCAAGATGCAGAACATTCCCAGCACCGGGAAGTTCCTTCTGCTCCTTCCCAGGTACTCTGTGCCTCTCCTCCTGAGGGAAAGACGGTTCTGACTTTCCCCACTATACGCCAGTCTGGCATGTTCTAGAACTGTGTAGAAAAGAAATGACATGCATGTTGTTTGTGTCCAGCTTCTTCTGCACGTCTCTGAGATGTATCCACATTGCTGCATCTATCAGTGGCATATTCATTTTATTTCTGACCATTATTCTATTTATTACCCATTGCCCTTCTAATGACTCTTGGCCTATTTCCAGTTCAGGGCCATTATGCACAAAGCCGCTACACGTATTTTGTGTGATTCTTTCTGTAGACTTTTTTTTTTTTTTAATTTCTATTGGGTATACCTGGGAGTGGAAATTTTAGACCATAGGGTATAGAATAGATGGATGTTTAGTTTTTTCAGAAGCTGGCAGAAGATTTTCCAGTATACCTGACCCATTTTTCACTATCATTAACAGTGTATGAGAGTTCTGATTGTTCCACATCCTTGCCAACATTTGGCTTCGTCAGTCTTTCTAACTTTAGCCATTTTGGAGGAATATAGTGATATCTTGTTATGGTTTTTTATTTGTATAACTCATGATGTTGAATTTTTTTTTTCATGTTCTTACGGCCATTTATCTATATTCTTTTATGAAGTAGCCATTGCCCATTTTTAACGGATTATTTGTCTTCATTTTATTGATTTGAAGGAGTTCTTTATAGATCCCATGTATGTGTAAGGAATATATAAACTTCATTAAGCTATTAAGGCATTTAAAAAAATTTTTAACTATGGTAAAATGCATATAACATACAATTTACCATCTTAACAATTTTAAGTGCACAATTCAGTAGTGTTAAGTACACTTTTAATCCTCCAGACTTTTTTATTTTTGCTGAAATGTTTTCTTTTAACAGCACCCTGTTCCTTTGCAATACATGCTATATCTCCTTTTATCTGTCTACTTTATTCTGTTCTCTGCATTGCTTCGTTTTCCTTTTCGATCTAGAGTCTGTAGTTCATGCTCTTCTCAAATACCTATGATCGTTTGTTGCCCACTGAAGACAAACTGCGTGGATCCTGTGTGTGGAGGCCATGTGGCATAGGCAGGTTTTGCCAAAAGCTTCCCTTTATTATAGAGAAATGACCAGGCTCTTTACTTGGGCCAAAGCCAAATTTTGGTAGTTGTAGGTCTTTGATCACCGTCTGTTCAGGGTTTCCAGTGATGGTGAAGCCTCCAGTCCTTTGCCTGGTCCCTCTTGTCCTGCCCAAGTTCTGGTGGCCAAGCAGAGGTCAGGGGTGGTGGGGATCTCACCCTGAAGTCAGTAGACTTTCACCCAATCTTGTTGGTTTCCCTGGGGGGTCTGGGATGTAGAGTTTTCCTAGCTCAGTTTTTTTAGAGACTGAGCTCTTGTCTCTGGCAGGGTGGGGTGGGAGGAGCACTTTGGGCCAGGGGAGGATGGAAGCAGCCTTTTAGCCAATCTTCCTGTTTTCAGACCCACCTTGATCCTGGCCTCACAGGTACATGGTTCTCCCATCCTCATCCCGCCCCGCCCCCTGCCCAGGATTTCCTGGCACTCATCTCCAAGCTCCTTGTGGCTCCTCCTCCATGCAGACACTTCGGTGTTGCTCTCACTGGTCAGCCAAGGGACTAGCCCCCTTCCCACCTATTGGCCAGGGTCTTGCTGTTTGACACCATCAGTCTGCTGTTCTTGCCTCTCTGAGTATCTTTATCTGTGTGGGCTTGTGTCTTCCCCACTCAGAGGTGCTGCAGGAGGAAGCTTTGATGAAGGATGCCCTGGTGTTTCCCATACGATGTGTGGTCCATGTCAGCTTGCACCTGTTTCCGAGCTCCTCACAGGGGCCTGTGAGCATGTGGTCATCTTTATCTCCCTAGTGTGCGGCACGTGGCTGGTGCACAGTGAACATTCGTTGAGTCGAATTAAGTTCCTGTGCTGCTTGGAGAGATAGCCCATCCCACTCGGGCTTGTAATAATACACCCTCGTTTCCAGGTGAGTGGCACCTGGAAACAGCTCCCTCATTATCCTGAAGTGTGGACCTGGGGAGACAGACTCTCCAACACCATTAAGCATGCCCTCTTGCCGTGGCACTCTCGTTGGACCTGGCTTCCCCGTCATCTCACCCCTGTACTTCCGAAGGTGATAGGCAGGCACCCTCGGTCCACACAGAGCTTGGCTCTGATTTGCAGCATCCCTGCCCTGAATGTCTGTTCGGCACCGAGTTTGGGGCCTGCAATGATTTTCACGTTTTCATTACAGTCTGCCACTGGATTCTCATAAGGCAGATTGGCCCCAACACTCTTAAAAAACAAACAGCCTCTCCTAGTGCTTCAAAATAATTATCTCCAAAAGGGAAGGAGGCAGCCCATCCATTGTCAGTCCTAAATGACATCATGGCTGGTGTGCGGTATTTAGAAGATTAATAACATCTGCTTCTCAAATCACGGTTGGTCGCAGACCCCGGAGCTCACATCAAACATATGGGGTATTTTGTATGCATGATGTGCAGGCAAACTCTGCACAGCCAAGGCCACAGACGAGAGAAAATGTTGTGATAATAACACTTGCTTCCTTTCATTGATGGCCTTCGACGAGATAGGCATGTACTGACCCCTTAAACAGACTACACCTCTGTTACCAAAGCCAGCCTGCAGCACTGGCGTTGTGATTTTCACGTAGCTTAAAGGAGAGTGAAAGATCCAAGAGATTAAAAACCTTAGCTAACTTCCAACAGAGAGTGAGTGGTGAAGCCGGGAATCAACCCCAGATACATGTGATTCCAAACAGGACGCTTTCAACCCTGCAAACCTGCTTCCAATTTTGACCTTCAGGGCGCACGCAGAAGCAGAGTAGCAGAACCTCCACGGTGAGTCCGGGACCATCCATGCATTGAACTGTCTTCCTCGACCCAGTGCAACACGTTCCAGAGAGTGGAGGTTGATCAACGTACACTTTCATCCTTGAGCAGTATCCACATTTGTTTCTTGGTGTTGAATAAAGTGATTTGCATAGCTGCAAATCAAGAGCGTACCTGAAAACCTGGCAGCCCCCAGTTCCTGACTGATAGAGACTGGTGCTCAGAGATCAAAATGCAAGTGAGCGACCGTCTGCATTTTAAACACGTTTGCCTGAGGTTCCCCCCACCACCCCCACTTCTTTCAGGGCCAGATAAATTGGCAGGCTGCCCTCAGCCTTTCAAGCAGGTTTCAATGAGTGGAAAAAAGTAAAGAAAGGGTCGAAAACAAGGAGCACGTGCACAATTTCTAAAGGTTTTCAGGATGAAAACAGTTGTTCAGACAACTTGAAAATAAACTAATAGAAAAGACAGGAGTGGTATTCTTAACTTTTCTTCTGCGTGTGAGAGAAGAGCCCAGGGACTGTGCTGGGGACAAGGAACTTCTTGCTAGGTTCCTGAGTACAAGAGTGCCCATGTCTGCACTTGCCTGGGTCTCTGGGAGGAATCTTCTCTGTCATAGCTCCGATCCTACCTTTCAGACCATCTCCCAATCTCTTTTAAAAACTTGGAGGAGGAAGATGAGAGATAAAAAAAAGAACACTTTTAAAATCTTTTTTACTCAAATCACCTAAGCTATTGGTACCAGTTGAAGATGTGTATCTTCATTGCCAAGCAAGATGTGAACCAGCTTGCAGAGGGGTGGGGCGGGAAGGAGCAAGGAGTTAGGAGATGTCCCCGGCACCTACTCTATCCCAGGTGTTCTTCAAGGTCAACCTATGGGATACCATGGATGGGCAGTGGACAAATGGCCTGAGCATGGACTGTGAAGCCCGAGAGGAGGGACTGTGGATCACTTTTGTCTATTTCGCAAATGCAGATGGCACACCTCCTCCGTGCCAGTCACGGGAGGATGTAGAACAAGACATGCATTATGCTTGCTTTTGTGGAATTTACACTCTAGCGAAGGAGGCTCAGGAAGAAGCAAAGACACAGATTAATCAAAGGATTGCAAGAGGAGTTGGGTGTTCTGAAGGGGCAAGCCAGGAAAGCATGGTGAATCATGGCAGGCGATCTGTAGAGAGGTCAAGAAGGGCTCTTTGGGGAGGCAGCATCTAACCTGAGACCTAAAGGAAGAGAGGAACCCAGCCATGCAGAAGAGGGCAGAGGCTTTCAGGAAGAGGGAAGAGATGGACCAAGCCTGGGTGGGGAGGGAGGGGGCTCAGGGCTGAGTGACAGCAGGGGGGCCGGCATGCATGCCATGGGGACGTTGGGGCTTCATCCTGGGGGCTTTGTCAACCGTGGCGAGGAAGTCATATTTAATTCTAAATCGCTTGGGAAATAATTGTAGTATCTTAAGCAATGGCCACCTGTTTTTGTAAATAAAGTCCTATTGGCACACAGCCACACCAATTTGTTTTGGTATTGCCTGCCGCTGCCTGGGCACTACAGGGGCAGAGTTGAGTAGTTGTGACAGATACCAGACCGTATGGCCCCAAAGCCTAAAATATTTACCATTTGGCCTTTCCCAGAAAAAGTTTGCCCATCCCCGCCCTGCATCACGGATCTGTAGTGACCTCAATCTCTTCGAGCATCAGTTTTCTCACCTACAAAATGCTGTCGGTACACCGGAAACAGGTAATTTCATGGTATGTAAATTATATCTCAATAGAACTGTTTAAAAAATGAAGATACCATTGGTGCAGGCATGGGAGTGCTGTATAAATGGTTAGAAGGGATATTGAATAAAAATCATACAGAGCAGATGGCACATACTGAGATCTCAATGACAGTCTCTATTGCTATTATGACTAACAGCCTTATAAAGCAAGGCTTATTATCCTTCACCTATTCATACACTATGGCTCAGAGAAGTTAAGTCACTAGCTCAGGATGCACAGCACTAAACCATAGGTACAGAATTCTAGCCCAGGTCTCTGGGACACCAGTCCTCCTTCCTGTGCACTGCCCTGCCTATGAGAGCACCATGACTCCCAAAGTCAAGTTAGGCTGAAAAGTGGAACTGAATTGTAGGGATGGCAGGCAGTTTTGGTGAGCAGGAGGGCACTCATTAAATGTCTTTTTTCCCCATTTCAGGCTGTGTGAATTCAGGTTTCAGGCTGTGTGAATTCTCACTGCCCTGTGTTTCACTTTGAGCTGTGCGTTCATACAAACTCTGCACTTTGCATGAAATCTGGCCTGAGTTTTGCTTCTTTGGGGCTGAAACTGCTGAGCTGGGCCCAGTCGCTGGGCCTCATCAAAGGTTCTGGCCGGGACTTCCAGACCTGGGTCTAAGGCCAGCCCACCCACAGCTTCCTCTGGGCCAGGACACAGTCAGCTCATCTTGTTTCGAGTTTCAACTCATCTCCTTTCAAGTTTCGCCGTCAAGCAGTTCACACACTGCCTTTTCTCCTCTCTCTGTGATCTGGTCTTGGCTGTGAAATGCACTTGAGGAAGTCAGCGCCCTAGGGGAGGGGGTCTGCTCACGATGGCTGTGGGTGGATCAACTCTCAAGTCGGGGCCTGTGACCCAGGAGCCTTGGATCTGCCCCGGCTGATGAGCCGTGCGGGGATTGCCAAGCAGGGCCACCTCCCTGAGCCTCCGTCCACCCCTCTGAAAACTGAGAGGTTGGACTGTGAGCTTCTGAGCTCTGATAATCTACGTGGCCTGATCTAAGACTGTGTTTTTAGGATGAGTAGAGTTTAGAGTCCCAAGTTTTAATCCTTTCACCATTTGGGGGAGCTGAAACAGTCTTTAGAGATTTTCTAGTTTCCCTCCCCCATTTGACAACGGGAGGAACAAAATTTGGAAAGGCTAAAGAATTGCCCCAGGTTCCCAAGGAAGCCAGTGGCAAAATAGGGACTAGAACCCACCTCCACAGGCTCCCAGGGCAGTGCCCCAGGGACCCACCCACGGTACACACTAATGCATCCCCCCCCATGGCCTGTGATTTGAGCCTTTCTTATTAACAAAAACATGAGAAAAGGGCTTCATTAATACTTATTACACCTTAGATAAATTAGCAGCAATTTTCTTTGCTGCAGCCTGGCAACTTTCCCAAACATCTGGTCAGGGCTGGGCAGGCCTGGCCCTCCCACCCCTCTGAGGAACAGTTGGGACCACTAAAGCCTGGAGTCTCCGGGTCCCCTGGGACAGAAGCCACCTAATGCGCTGTCTGCGAGGTTCGCTTCACTTCCACAACACCTGCTTTCTTGAGCCGAGCTGCCACTCAATCCCGGGCCAGTGGAGCATGGGAAATCGGCAAGGGGGTTGCTGGGGAAGATATCGCAGTAGCTGGGAAGGAGATGACACAGAAAGGAGGCATGCCAATCCCTGTGGAGGAGGCATCCCGGTGACAGGGACTGCCACGGGCAAGCAATAGCACTTAACGTGCAGGGCTGTTGAGGGCGATCGTGAAGGATGATGGCTCTGTGGCTAAGACAAGCTAGGGTGCTCAGAGTGCCCACCATCCCTGGGGGCAGCTGGCCTGGCTGGTGTCCGGACACCCCGTGTTGGCTTTTAATCTGCATGACCTCTTCTGGCGTGGGGCACCCTTAGCAGCAATGAAGCCGTGCTCTGATGCAAACAGATCAATCCAGGATGTGGATTCTGATGCAAACTCTTTACTGACCTTGGGTGAGTCACTCTATTCAAGAGAAGAGACACATGTGCCAAGCCTCAACCCTGTGCCCTGCCTGGGCCTGGATGCTGAGAGACAGAACTAAAGGGAACTGGGTCCCTTTCTTCTAGCCTATCATTATCTAATTAGGCAGGAAGAGAAGGAAGACAGACTCAAAAACAATATTTTGATATTTATAAAGGAATGAGGGTGGAAGAAGGAGAAGGGAGAAAGAGAAAAGAAAGAGAGTGGGGAGGGAGGGAGGGAGGAAGAGGAGGGGAGGGAGAAACTTGGGAACACGGGGAACAAAAAGGGAATATCTAACCTAGGCTGGGAGACGTGGACGATGACCAGAGAAGGCCCCTGGGTAAAGGGGATGTCTGAGCGGAGTCGCAACATGGGGGTAGATGCCAGCCAGTAAAGAAGTGGGAGTTAAGCCAGGCCAAAGTCAGGAGGGAATTTGGAGACATGGGAAGCTGCATATAAAACACTCACCATGGTGCTCAATGAATGTTGGCTGCAAATACCACCAAATTATCAGGCAAGAGAGGCCCTTGGACATAGGGACCCCTTGATTTAATTTTTTATGCTCTAAATTTAATTAACTGTTATATATTGAAAATCTACCTCCTGGAAAGCACTATGCAAGGAGTTGGGGCATTGAAAAGACCATAGAGAAAAACCATCTGTGGAAATCACTGGTAGTTATTTACTCAACCAACACCTTGCCACATTGTTTTTCTAACAAACCCCTGTTTTGTTTGAGACAGCAATGCGCCCAGTCTCAGGAGAGGAATCTCCATTGGTAGTAGGCCCATGGGATCCTTTAATTGCCGGAGGTCTTGCCGGAGGTGTGCTTTCCCAGCCTCCTTTGCGGCATGTGGCCATGTTACCCAGTCTGGCCAATGGAGTTGCTGGGAAAATATTTACTTTCTGACCAAGTAGTAGCAGCATAAATAGAGCTCCCCCAGGGACCCAGATCACCTCCTGGTTCCCCCAAACTAATCAACCATCGTGCACTTTAAAAACTAATATCAGCAGTAATACTCACCAAATTCTAGACCTGAAAGCAAAAGACACTCTGAGAGGAACAGTTTCAAGACTCTTGGAAAATCACTCAACTTTATTGAGCCTCCATTCTATTTTTGGCAGAATAGGAACAAAAATACTGCAGCTGGAAAGGTTGATTTTGAGGAGTAGAGGGGCCATTGTGTGTGAAAATATATCAACTCTGAAAGTGTTCTCCAAAAATGTCATTCTTGGTGATATCTTGGTGCTATTCTCTTTCCTATTTAATGTAATGATGATTATTATTATTGCTTTTTATAATTTTTATCAGTTAATTGCATTTTACTTATACTTATGGCTATTAAATTATGAAATACTACCAAACCCCAATGTTTTCTAATAACTTTTCAAAAAATATTTTGAGCCTTTTTTATAATATTTATGAGGTGAAAGGTGGCTGTGCATGGTGATCCTTTCCTATAGATTCTTATCAATTTTATTATTTTCTGTATTATGCTATTCATGTGATGTTATACTACTTTATCATGTGATGTTTTTAGTAGAGATAAAACTGATGAATGAAACTAAACATATTTTTAAGGAATAAAATTGGTCTTATTCAATTTTTAAAAAGTGTATCCTTCTGATTTAAGGACTCTATGTGTTAACCAGACAAGCCTGGCCACTAGTGGGCTTTGGATGAAAGACCAAAGGTGTTGCCACAAATTTGCAAATTGTCCCAGTGAATGTGTTTGATGTGATGATCTCTGAAGTTTCTTCTAATTCATTTTAATATTCTATGTCTTCTTCTTTTCCAACAAAATTGAGGAACTGATACATGCTCAATTATGTGCTCAGATTAACTGAACACATACTCGTTTCTCGACTGAGTTAGAGAGATTTGCCATTCATGAGGTAATATATCTTACTGAAGTACCTACCTCGTGGACACTGGGTGAATGCCAAGAACAAGCTAGAGCTCATAGAAACTCTAGAGATGGGAAGGCAGATCTAGAAGTCATTGCAAGTATGAATGCAAATAATACCAAGGTGGGGTGCAGCGTACGACAGAGCATGTTCTGGAACTCCCACCCCTGACACCTTTAGCTATCCTAAACTATCCTGACACAGGAAATGAGGCCTTAAATCACATCAGAGCCCAAAGAAGCCATCTCAGTCTTCTTGGAGGTCCTGTACTCATCCCTCCTTCCCCAGGGAGTGAGAAATTCCTTTCATCCTTTCCTATTGAAACATCATCTTGCTTCTTCTCACGTTTCTTATTTCCCTGTTTTTACATCCAAACTTCAGATAGACCCAAGCTTGGTAAGAGCGGAAGAGCCTATCTGTCCCACCTGCCACCCGGTTTGTGGAGTCAGGAGGGAAGGGCTGACGGCTGCCACCTTCTCCCCTCCCTGCATTCTGCGTCCTTTCTGAGCCAGGGGGCCTCCCTCTGCCCCGTGGCGTGCTCAGGTGTTCTCTCTGCCTTAACAGCTCCCACAGCTTTTCCGACATTGATCACATCTGACCGAGACCCTAATTTCCCACATTTTAGCCAAAGTTCAAATGGTGATGTATCTTTTTTAGACCAAGCTGGTTTGTAACCTAACGTTTCCAGAGAATACGTTTGAGTGTGTGTGTGATAACTTTGTATAGTGTAAGTGTGGAGGACACCACAGCATCCAAAAGGCATGATTGGGAATTATCACCTAATGTGGGCAGATTGCAGTCCCGGCACATGAACTCTGTACTCTCCTGATAGGGGTCATCTCTCAGAGCCTTTATTGACACCCAGAAAGAAGTGAGAGTAGGGAGACGCAAAGGCACTAGGGCAGTGGGCATCTTTGGCCCTTGCTGAGTTCCTGGCATAGAGACTGGGCAGCATTCTGTCACCCATGTGACACATAGACCCCACAGACATTTAATGACACCACAGGTAAGTAGGAAGCTGTGGTGACATTATTAAAAATGGACAGGGCAGGGGTGAGGAAGGGTGGGGCTGGGGAGTGTGGATAGTTTTCAAAGCCTGGAACAAATGAAAGCGATTTGGAAAGAGTCACAAGCGATTTAAGCTCAGGTGCCATGTCTTCCCTGGGAATGGCCGGACAGGTGGGGCCAGAGAGTAAAAAAAGAATCGTGTCACGACATTTTCCTTTATTCTTTTCTTTCCTTTCTTCATGTGTTTGGGGAGTGGGAAAGAGATGACTGCCTTCGTTCATCTCTATTTCCAGACATATTTTTGGTATTATGACTAAATTATATCCCACCAACAAACCTGACAAGGGAAGAAGAAATGTTTATTGTGCCGGGTATCGTGTGAATGAATATGTACAATCATTTTATTTAATTCTATTTGCTTCCCATATTTATTCCTCATTTTGTGTTATTGCACCTTTATAAGGCACTTCAAATCATTTGTGGAAAGAGGCAGGGCAAAATTTTAAAAAATAATTAATAAATAAATGTAAGATCTTAAGTGATGCTTTAAAGAACGCTTTACGGCATGGTCTCTCCATCTTCCAGATGAAGGAAGCGATGCTCGAAGGAGAGAGTTGATCCATTCAGAGCTCACCGTGGGTCAGCGTTTTGGTCTGGAGTGAGCTCACAGGGACGTGCACTCTGTCTCTAGTACACTCTCCGCTTCGTGGAGGGAGCTCCCTCCCCCCAAGATCCGAGATCCGTGGCAATTCTGGATTCTGCTGCCACGTGGCACTTCCAGAGCAGAGCACCCACTGTAGGCAAAAACTACAACTCTGAAGTATTAATAGATTAAACATCCACTGCTCAATAATAGCAATCCTACATAAAAAGGTTTTTCTAAACAACGTGTAATGGTGTTTTTTTCCATTTATTTGGTGAATATTTATTGAGCGCCTAGCATCTGAAAATTAGCATATCTTAGAGTCAATGAAAACTACCAGTTGGAGATTTTAAGAGACGCTTGGTCAGTTTTCAATGTCTAAGACACTCGAGTCCATACATGGCACGGGGATTGCGCAAGAAACCCAGTCATGTCAACTGTCCTGATACTCATTGCCGTGGTCTTAGCTTTACCTTAAACCTGGTCATGATTCTGTATACTTGTTTAGCCTTAAAAACCTATGTATGAAAAAATGCTCAACATCTCTAATCATCAGGGAAATGCAAATCAAAACTGTAATGAGATATCACTTATCTCCAGTAAGAATGGCCTTTATCAAAAAGTCCCCAAATAATAAATGTTGGCATGGGTGTGGAGAGATAGGAACACTCCTACACTGCTGGTGGGACTGCAAACTAGTTCAACCTCTGTGGAAAGCAATATGGAGATACCCTAAAGCGATACAAATAGATCTACCATTTGATCCAGCAATCCCATTACTGGGCATCTACCCAAAAGAACAAAAGTCACTCTATGAAAAAGACACCTGCACTCTAATGTTTATAGCAGCACAGTTCACAATTGTAAAGATGTGGAAACAACCCAGGTGCCCATCAATACATGAGTGGATCAACAAAATGTGGTATATGTATACCATGGAGTACTATTCGGCTTTAAGAAACAATGGTGATATTGCACCTCTTGTATACTCCTGGATACAGCTGGAACCCATTCTACTAAGTGAAGTATC
>CAUYPO010101569.1:0-18954 GCA_963574435.1 Cheirogaleus major
TTATGTTGTGACAGCAAAGAAAGGAAAGCTTTGAGACTATTAATATTTCTCAGCTGATATTCATTTAATTCATGCAGAACCCATCTATCCAGCTTCTTTACCTTGCCCATTTGTTTCAAATGGTCCAATATTGTTGGAATAGTAATGTCAAACCTTGCTGCTAATTCACATGTAGGTTGAGATGGATTCACTTCCACTACAGCTTTCAGCTCATCATTATCCACCTTGGTCTCAGGTAGCCCACATGGCTCATTTTCAAGATTAATACTGTGTGTTCATTAGCCACATCCTTCCCAAACACTTCATTGATATTTCAAGCTGTCTGTGCTGCATTTATTCCATGATGGAACTCATATTAGAAAATAACAGGAATTTTTGACTTATCCATGGTTTCACAAAAATTGCCTTTAAGAACAATTTGAAAGATAATCACAAGCCAAAATGTGTTTGCAAGACTGAGGATGCATTAATACCTTCACAATAAAAATAAAACAAGAAGTGTCAAAGCGAATTGTCAAGAGATATCAACTGTCAAACTTAGTATTGAAGGAGATCAGACATTTCATACTTAATAACTTAATACCTCAAAATTTAGCAGCTAAACACAATCATTAGGTTCATGGATGCTGTGTATCAGAAATTTGGAAACGTGATGAGAGCTTATCTCTGCTTCACAAGATGGGAAGTCTTGGGAGTCCTGGCTACGGCAACTTGACAGCTAGGGGCTGGAATCATCTGGAGGCATCTCCAAGCACATGTCTGGAAGCTGATGCTGCCTAGAGCTGCTGAATGAGTGATTACATGTGGCTTGGGCTCCCTACTAGCATGGCATCCTTAGGACAGTTGAACTTAAAATAACTGAACATTTTACAGAGCAGTGCAGGGTTCTAGTGACAGTGTTCTATGTGACAAGCTGAGGATGCATGTCCTTTTATGGCCCAGCCTGGGAAGTTAAACGATCACTCCTGAATTCTCTTTGTTACAAGTGAGTCACCAAGATTGGCCTAGATTCAAGGTGAGAGGATACAGACCCGACCTCTCAACGGGAGTGTTAGAATTTGTGACATGTTTTTCAAACCATCATATACAGTATCAAAAGTCTTAAGACTAATTGAGATCACCTAGGGAATAAGTGTAGCTAGAAAAGAGGAAAGGTTCAAAGACGGAGCCCTGGGCCACTCCAGTGCTTGACGATCAGCAAGATGAGGAGGATCCAGCATAGGAGACTGAGAAGGAGTGACCAGTGAGGTCGGAGAAAAGCAGGAGTGTGCAGAAGCCAAGTGAAGAAAAGTGTTTCAGTTGAGAGGGTTGATCAGCCGCCGTCAAATGCTGTTAAAAGTACAATGAGATGTGGACTGAGCATTGCCTATTAGCTTTGGTAATGTGGAAGTCACTGGAAATCTTGGCCAGAACAATTTCCAGAGTGTGGTAACTGGATTCTTCAGCTCTTACTTCATTGGCTTCCAGCCCCTAGGTCCTGGCTATGTCACACCTCCACTCCTGCCTCAGGTCTGAGAGGAACACTTTGGATTCATTGGCTTGGTTTTGTCACCACATATTGCTGCAGAGACTTTTGCCAAATGTTTCCTGCTGATGAAATTTATAAAAGAATGCCACTTAACCTCCTAATGTTCAAATTTACTAAATAGCTCTAATAGCTGACAATATCTATATTATAATGTTTGACTCTAAACATATTTTTGAAAGTTCCTTTTATAGTAGAGCTTGTTTATGCATAGCTTTCATGAGAGATTTAAGTGACAGATGTAACGATAGGGCAAGATGGGCAAGATTCATTGACAAGCAAGTGGGAAATACTAGTCTGTGAACTTAAGTAAACATGCCTCAATACGGAAGGTTGGTTGGTTTGATTTTAGCTTCCTGAGGGACAAAAAACCCAAAACCAACCAAACAAACAAAAAGGGGCAAAATAAATATGAAAAAGAAGAGGTAAAAACTGCTCCTATGTCAAAACTGTGCCATTTCAAAATCCACTTAATGGTTGTTCTGAGACAAAGTATTTGTTTTATTGATTTTTTTTTTTTTTTTTTTTTACTAATTTGGGTAAAACTGAAACTGTGTTGATTCTGTGTATGTAAATCCTTTCCTGTTTGCCCATACATGCATTCTTTACCCATTGCCTGCTCTGCTCTGTATCTTTGGGCACAATTCACACAGAATCCCTTTCAGAGGGTCCATGTTAGCTGCAAATGGCAGGAGAGTTGGGGCAAGAGGATTCTCCTCCCCTCTCTCTGCCTATGGCAGCCTCCCCAGTAGCCCTTGCATCTATTCTGTGGCACCAGGTCTCATCAGCCCCGGTTTTAGCTTCCACCAGCCTGAGGGTGGGAGCAGCTTCCTGCTCCTGCCAAACTGGGTCACCTAACTTCACCTGTGTGTCCTCAGCTCTTCCATCACCCACGGAACCATGTGCCAGGATTAAAGTTTCTCTGGTTTAAATACTTAGGTGATTCCTGCTTTTCTGGTGGAGCCCTTCTTTTGCCCTGATGCCAGTTTCTAATTAATAACTATATGGCACTTCATCCTTGTTACAACAGGAAGAAAGAGTTAGGTTTACAGAATCTGCAGATCTTTCAGACCTCGCTTGCTTAGTGGTTAAAGCCATGAGCATTGGCATGAGATAGGCCTGGTGTTGACTCCTAGCCCCTGTATCACTTACTAGCTATATGATCTTTCACAAATTATCTAAGTTTAGAAGCCTCAGCTTCCTTCATCATCTATGATGTGGAGATGATAATTTTCCTACTTCATGTGGTTATGAAGATTGAATAAAAAATATGTGCTCAAATTACCCAAGACAGTGTTTACAGATTATAAGTGTTCTGTTAAGGAAGCAATTATTAATTAGAAAGCCTTTCTTTTTCATAACATAAGCCTTTGCAGTCAGTATTACGTATGTCAGGAGCCTGACATGAAGTGAAGACATTTGCTGGCGTTTTAACCTCTGAGGTTACTAAGGCAAGTCATTCATTTGCAGGGTCAGGATGCGCTAGCTGGTCTAAAACAGGATATGGTAAAATATCCTCAATGTTACTATTTATTCAGCCCTGCTATTGCACTCACCCTGTGTTGGGTCCCGATCTCCAACACTGAACCTATAGTTATTCTGCAGTAAGATATACCAAGGTAAGAGTAGAGTTATTATATTTATTAATTATATTGATAATAAATATATTTATTAATAATTTAATATATAATCAAATCATTTAAATTAATTAAATTTATTATAATTTGACATAAATTATATTTATAATAAATGTTATATTTATAATAAATATATTATATTTATTAATAATTATATTTATTAATTAATGGATCGATTCTCCTAATCTTAGGTCTGAATTGGAAGATAAATTGAAGAGAGCTAGTAATGGGGATGAGGCTTAATGACTTCTGTCCTGCTTTATTCTTTCCAGAAACCTTCCCAACTTATCTTCTCTTGTCCTCTTTCTTTTCTGAAATGTCAGATTAATTCCCAGCATCTTCATAAAAATTTCTCTAATTATTTCAAACAAATTGGGTGTTTGCAGTGGTATACATCTAATCTCCAGGACCCCAAGCAAAATTTCACAAAGAATACCTCCTCTGGGCTCTTTCACCAAAGAATGCCCTGCCAGGCGGCCTGTGGCACTCTTGTTTTGCAGGAACACTTCAAGCACTGTACAGCTGCTGGGCTGTGCCTTTCTTTGGATTAAGACTGGTTTCATTAACAAGCATGTTCACACTTCAACCGGAACATTTAAAATAACACCCGCACAATGTGTTTAGTGTCTAGTTAATTATTAAGTCTCTGAGCTTGAATTATTCAAGCAAAATTAATTGGGTTCAACCTTCTTCCTTCTCTTTGTGCCCCCTTTTTTAAAAATAAAAATAAATTCTCCCCTCTACTCTCTAAATAATGTGAAAAGGTTATTTAGCAACCATCAATACCCTGGACTGTGGGTGGTACCCAAGTGCTAACAGAATAGGTAGAGAACTGGTAGTTTGACTCTTTTGTTAAAAACATATCTACTTCTCATGTACTTCCATTGTTAATTAGCATTTTAGTTCCTCTCTTTTAAACTTCTTTATAGTTACTTATACGAGTAAGCTGGATAAGTAGGTATTTGGAGCCAGTTCTTTGGTGTACTGCACTTGAAAAAGCAGAAGGAATTGCTTCCTTCTTGCTACTTCATCTCATGGTCAATGAAATTGTTAAATGTATTGGCTTCACTATTAAAAACCATATTGTTGAAGAACATTTGTTAACCTGAAAAGATGGTTCATAATTTATTGCTAATTGCAAACAGGAGGCTATAAAACTGCTTTACTATGTATCACTTTTTGTTAAAATGCACAGGAAAAAGACTTAAATAAACACCAAAATATTGACTGTTATATGTGTTAGGATTAAATTTTTCTTTTTGCTTTTCTGTTACTTTTATAATTAGACAACACACACACCTAAAGATGTCATGGCTGGAAATGACTGACCTTTTGGCTGAACCTATTTATCACTCTTGTCAAGAGCACACTGAAAAAATTGCTGTTCTTATTGTGTTACAGGCAAGTGTAGACTTGGCAAGTGTAGATTTCACAAAAGATTCACAATATTTTATGAATCGCAACAACTAGAGTCAACTTCTGTTAGCCTTAGTTTTTAGACTTTATGTCTAGACCTTCATTTCTAGTTCTTCCTCAGCTTCCATATTATGGAGATGTAAAAAGATGCAATCATGGGCATTAACATAGAAAACAACTGCCCCACAGGTGCGGCAAAGGAATATAAAATCGTTGTATTTTGGAAAAAGATTAAAGGAGACGGCAGTTTCGAAAGGAAATACAGAAATGCAATGACCCTGTTTTGTGGTATTAACTTAAATGTAAGATCTTCCATGAGAATTTTGTAAACAGATCTCTCCTAAGACTGAGACACAAAAATCTGGAAGGGCCCTACAGGCATCAGGTGCTTAGCTATTCAGTAACTTGCCTTTGCTGCCCAGATTCCTGCATTGTGCCACTGTTACAAGCCTGTGTGTGTGCAAAGGCGGGGGAGTGTAAGTTGGATGACAGTGGTGACCTGTCTTGACTCCCTTCATAGGCTGAATCCCCTGTAGGTGGTAACCATGTCTTGGGAAAAACAGGCAGTAGCTAGAACAGTTCCGGAGGAGAAAACACGAGGCTCCACATAGGAAAACTTTTGGGAATAGAGATGGGAATTCTATCCTTTGCGCGCACACACGATTTAGGTGATAGCGCATACAAGTCTGTCATTGTTTTTGTCCTGGGAAATACACAAGCAGTGCTGTAATTAGACACACGCGAAATTATTACTCTGCAGTGTGCGAGACCCGAATTTGGAGGGCGGGTGGTGAGCAGGTAAAGTGTGGAAAGAAAGACACTATCTTTTCCAGATCTGCTGGAACCCTAAAGCCGTCTGCTTCCGGGCCCCCGCCGCAAACGTGCCGGACAGGTGATGTCTGCGAGGACGAGGAGGAAGCCCCGCTTCGCGATCTGTACGAACCTCGGGGAACCAGGGACGGCGGCGAGGCGGTGGCGCAGTTCCCGGCCCGCGCCCGCGTCCCGCAGCGACTCCCGGCTCGGCGGCCATCCCGCCTCCACATCCTCCGCCGCCGCCGCGGCCTCCCCGGCCCTCCCGTACCCTTGCATTCCACGTTGCGGCGGCCGCAGCACCGCGGGCCGAGGCGGGCCCCGCCCCTCCCCTCAGGCTGGTGCCGCGGCCCGCACCCCAGGCCCGCGTCCCTCGGGGGCCTAGGCGGGAGCGGCCGCAGGTCGCCGCCCGGCTCCGGCGGGGGCGCGCGGGGGGAGAGGGCGTGTGCGCGCGTGGGGGGGCGGGGGCCGCCATATTGGATCCGGACGCCTCTGCGAGCCTCCGCCTGCGTGCGGCGCGGACTGGAGGAGCCTCGCGGAGCCTGGGCGCGAGCGCGAGAGGAGAGGGAAGGCGGGGAGGGCAGGCAGGGAGAGGAAGGGAGTGGTTGGGAGCCGGGCTGCGGCAGCCTCTGGTCTGCTCACCTTAGGCACCGACCCCTCCTCCTGCGCCTCGGCCGCCTCCCTCCTCACTGAGGAAAGATGCCCTCACCCCAGGGGTGTGAAGCCGGGGGAGAAGTAGCTGCCGGAGCCGCAGCTGCCGCCCGTGTCCTTTGAATTCAGAAGAGCACCACCCCCGCCTGGGCGTCGGGAGCCTCTGGCGCGGCGGTCGCGGTGCGGGTGTGGGGGAGACCCGGCTTTCCGCGCGGCGCGGCGCGGCCGGGCCCGGCCCACGAGCGACCTCCGACATGGAGCGGGCTCGGGCGGCCGAGTAGCCGCTGCCGCGCAGCCCGCCTTCCCACCGCGGCCGCGCCGCGGGTCAGGCCCCTGGGAGAAGCCGGGAGAAAAATGATGACTTTTCTCTGGAATGCGTTGAAAATAGGACTAACTGAAAAGCCTTAAAAAGAAGGACCTCGGGAGGAGAAAGGAAAAGCCTCCTTCGGACAAGACTTGGCGTGCTCCGAGCCGAGGGGCTGCTTCAGGGACCTCGCCCCGTCCCTTTCCCAGTGGAGAGATTGCCGCTGATGCATTATCCAAGTGGTGGTTGGGAGGATTTGCAGCACAATTTTTGGTTTTTCCTCCCCCTTCCATACATTCTGTTTTTTTCCTACTCTATTTTTCTTCTTCCCGGAAAGTGAATTGCTGATGCAAATCGGACTTTATTCATTAATGATGCAGCCGGATTCGTTTCAGGATTATGTTGCACGAGTTGAATTTTGAATGAAGGAGAAGAGTTTTTTTTTTTTTTTTTAAAGGTGTTGATTCTTTAGTTCGTTGTACTTTTAATTATTATTTTATTTAAATATACGATTTAATTGTATTTTTCTTTTTAAAATGTATTAAATATATTTTATGGTAATTTACCCTCAAAATATGTGTATATGGGTGAAATTGAAGACGCTTCAGTTAAGTGAGGTTACTGGTCTGTTGGATGTTTAATTCAGCATCGGCATTTCATGACAGTTGTTTGAATAACAAGTGGTTTATTTTTAAAACCACACCTTTTAAAATTTAGATTCAAATAATAAAAGTAAAAATCGTGATAATAATTTAAAGGAAAGCCAGCAGAAATTGAAGCAAACATGTCTGGAGAAGTGCGTTTGAGGCAGTTGGAGCAGTTTATTTTGGATGGGCCCGCTCAGACCAATGGGCAGTGCTTCAGTGTGGAGACGTTACTGGATATACTCATCTGCCTTTATGATGAATGCAATAATTCTCCATTGAGAAGAGAGAAGAACATTCTTGAATACCTAGAATGGGGTAAGTTTGTATTTTTTAAAAAAACTCAATCTTTAGATGGGCATTATGATTTGTTACAGAGTTATCATGAGTAAACTCTTTACTCTGTAATGAAAGAAAAAATATATATTCACAGTACAAGAATAGACACCAATTATTCAAGGTGTTTTCCCTAGTTTTTAGTAAATATTTTCCCAGGAGTAAAACCATGCTACTTAATTGTTGCTTTGACTTAAGGCCTAGCTAATGTGGAATTTATGATGAAGGACATATGTTTTTAGGTCAACAATAAGAGATTTTAAATAAATTCTGTGATGGGCAAATATGGGTTATTGCTCACAGTTGCCTAATGCATGGCAGTATAATAGCCATTAAATTGAAAGGTGTTTATTGGTGGAAACATTCGTTTCCAGACTATGGAAATCATTCCCAAAATGGGAGGAGATATTAAAATATCTGTATTTATCTTAGGTCAACAGGAACCTGAAGGTGTTGATCAGTAGGTTTTATTTCATCTCTATATAGAATAAGCAAAGGGAACTGCTCATCATTGGCTTTCCAAAAATTATTATGTTTGTAAGAGAAAATGGCATAGTTTAAAAATTTTGTGATAGTCGTTGATGGCAGCTCCCAACTGAGAGTTAAATTTTACTCTAACTTTAATTTAAATCTAAACTGGTTAGATTTTTGGCTCCATTCTTATAGATGTAATTTAGAGGACTTACTTTAGTGGAATAGATCTATGCTGTGAGCAAATGCTCCATGTGACCTTCAAGCTTGGAGCAGCTTGGGTTAAGTTCTTCATCTTCTGATGTTATATACAGGGCGCACTCTAACGTCCAGAAGTTCTCTGTTGGAAGAAGTGCACATCCTTACCCAGAGCTATAGTGGCTTTTGAAGGATTTTGGCCAAATAGTATTTTGTAACCTTTAGAACACAAATAATTTTAATTTTTTGGAAAATTTGTATACTAAACTATCTTTGTTCCCAAGTAAAGCTTTATTTTCTTGAAGTAAAAGTCAAGTGCTGATTATTTCATTGTTTTGGATTTGAAATTTATTAAAAATTAGTTTCTCAGGTAAACCACTGATTCCAGAATGCCTGTACATACTAACTTTAATTATTCAATTTGCCAGTATCAGAAGATTTATAGCAACATGATGTCATGAGGTTTTAAAAAAATATGTAAATGTGAATAGGATGATTTTAAAAAACAGACTACCAGACTTATAATGGGAATTAAGGAAATCTAAACCATCTTTTAAGTGACTTCTCTCTTAAGAGTGAGACAATTTTGACTTTGTTACTGGTTTTTTGAGTACACATCTTTTATGTGGCGAGTAAAATATTTTATAAAGCATATGTAGTTTTACATCTCATGTTTAATAACTTTAGAAATTTTGTAGCTTTTTTTTAAGAATTAAAAGATTTGATGCTTATAGAGTTGGAATTTGAGTTTTTAAATTATGGTTCCATAGTGACACTCTAGTCTGTGTTTATGATTGTCATTTAATATCCTTTCTTCTCTGTAAAATTAAGGGAGAACTGTTTGTATGTACCAGTAGTAAATATAATTTTATAAGTGATTTATGATAAAAGAAAATCATATCCTCCATTGCCTTCTGGTTATTAGAGTTTACATAATAGTTTTATGCTGTGAGATATTTTGCTGTATTATCAGAATAATTTATATTTTCCATTAAATATGTTTTCTTTCTTCTGCATATACAAAACACCTTGTTTATATATTTTTATAAGCCAAATAAGCCAAAAGTCAAATAAGTGTTTGGCTGAATATATATTATTTTTACTAATATATTTTAAATTATTCCAAGCCAGGGCCTTTTCACAATTTAAGGTAAATTAGATTTTAGTAGTACCTTTCACATTTTGTCTTTTTAGAAGTCTGATATATGGCATAATAAAAATGTACAGTTTCTTAAGTAAACTCCTATTGTTTTTCAGTAATATTGAACAAAATAATAGAATTTTAAGGAATTATTTTGTATACTTTAGGGCTAGACAGTATCTGTTAAGTCTTAGGCATTTTTAAGTCTGAATGTGAGTTCTTGAAAGTGGAGGTTATGAACCACAGAAGTTTGGGTGAAGAGTAAGAAAGGAAAGTTAAGAATGGAAAAGCCGTCAAGAAGTGTGTCATGAATAGTATTATTTACTATCCTTAAGATATTTGAGAATTTAGGTTGAGAATGCCAGTCTTTTCTTTTAGGTATTGAAATATACCAGCTGTTCATCATGTGTGAATTGATTACTATGTTTTGAGGAAATGTCCTATTTTATTCTCATTACTTAACATTATATAAAAAACATTTTAGATAAAGGATGTTTCCAGATTGACCTCAGTTTAATGTTTCAAACATTATTTTTTGGGTCTTTGATGGAAATTTATAGGGACTGTTGTTGGGGTTCAATTTGATACCATTTGCCCTAAGTGATAACAGCTTTTGGTTTGATTTTTAGTAATTAAAAAAATTTGGGGTCTTCAAATCTTCAAAAAACCCAATATTTGCAATGGGAGATCAATATAATTAAATACTCTGTATTATATATTTGTGTTCAGAATTTATATTAATGAAAGTTTCAGCTAGATGCTCCTTATTTTTATGCCGATAATAGGTTACTTTTACAGTGGAGTCAGCCAAGATTCTAACTGGCTGTATTGCTTTATTTCTATTAATTTCGTTTTATTCCTGGTTATGGTTCATTTCACCTTTATATTGATACAATTAATATTTTGTTCATAATAATATCATAACAGTAAGAAAACTGACAATTTAAAGTCAGATGTGTTGTTTTTCTTTGACAGCATTCCTTGCTTTTGGTGCTGATGGCTTCAGGGAGGAAATAAGTAGAGCAGAAGAGAGGAAGAGGGGATTAGGCCAATGAGCACCAGAGCAAGGGGATAAAAGTGCCTTAAAACCATAGATCACTTTTAAATTTAATAATATGTGTTATTTTCCAGTTGTAGCTAATAAGATTTGAAAGACTATGTTTTTTGTCTCCTTTGTTTTTTAAGTTGTTGAAATGATTATGGTTTGTATGTTTGTTTATAAAATAATAGTTTGGATGTCAATAGTATAACTCTAGAAAAAGTTACAGTGGAGTTATAGAAGTAAAAATAACTTTTACATTAGAAAGTAATTTGCTAGTAATGACTAAATGAGCATATTATTCATTGAATTGGCTACTCCTTACTTTGAAATGGGAAATTGGAATTTTAGGGAATTCTTTACCAATTTACTTAAAAAAAAGTAAGATAATATAATTCAATACAAAAGAAATGTGCAAGGCTGTATGTGGATAAATGTTTTTTGATGCTTTCTAAATCTTGAACTTTGTAATATTTCATATAAATTATCGTTAAATAACAGTAATTTTATAGCTTATTCAGATTTTCTGTATATACACAGAAAATAGTCTGATTAATAAGCTTATTACAGGAGCACATCAGCAGGTACTATGGTTTAAACTTTTTTCAGAGTAATTTTAAAGCTTTTCACATTTTTTTCTATGTGTGCGTTAATTAAGTGGGAGTGATGATGACTTGATTAGAAGGATCTGAATCTTTTCTATGATACTTTCCTTGTTCGTCTCTGCTGTTCCTCATTGTTAGCTTTTCCTGAGTAGAATTCACTAATGATACCAAATTATCAAAATGGTTATTTTATACCGATGATTAAATTTATTTTTATTTAAGTCTTCGATTAGGATCATTATAAATGTCTTCAGAGATACTAGTTAGGCACTTGTTTCCTTTTTACTAGCCACCTGATATGCTATTCTAGTCTAAGAATGTTAGTGAATAGTATAATTATTTTATCCAACACAAAGCTGGCACATGGTAGGTGCATGTTCAATAAGTGGTGGCTATTATTATAACATTTCTCTTTCTTCTATTTCTCTGTCTGTCTCTCTCAAGAAATCACACTTAGAGGTAGTTGTCAGATGGTTGGTATTGGTTACTGCAACAACTTGATATTAGTTAATGTTTTTAGGAACATAAACTTTTTTTTTTTAAAATATTGCTTTGTGAGTCAAAAGAGCATGTCAGGATTAACACTTTAAGAATTCTAGAAATGTATTTATTTCATGTGGAAATGTAAGGCATACCTTAGTATAGCAGTATAAAAACAAATAATTTGTTATAAATTTTATGAAAGGTCCCATACTTCTTAGGACTTGAATACAATTACACAGTAAACCCAGGCTATTTTAGGGTAAAAGAATTAACTTAGCTCATATTAATATTTTATTGTAGTACTCTTCTGTGGCAGTCAAAATTTTTTTCCCCAAACTTTTGGTCTCTTGTTACATTTATTGGCAGTTTGTTGTGCATGTAGCTCATTGTTTTTCATCCTGCTGGTTGTGATAGGTTTTAAAATCAATTTAACTAGGCCTAGCCAGCATTTAAAAAATTCAATAGACTAAAATGGAAAATATCAAGTACATCATATATAGAAAAAAATATTGTTATGTAAAACATTCTTTTCTTATACTTCTTATTCTTGTATTTCCTACTGTAGATTGAGATCAAAAGAGTTTGAAATACTTTAGTATAGATGAAACTATAATATGTTGATTGTTAAACAGTGAAAATATTATAAACATAATTCCCTTTTTCAAAAAGAACATATGATAGATTAGGGACCTACTGAAGTACTGAGGGGAAGTAAGGACAAGATACATACTTGGAAAGAGATAGAAAGGGGAGGAAGAAAGGGGAAAGGAAGGAATGGGAATGAATATGGAGGGGTGAGGGTAGTGGGGAGAGAGAATGAGAGAACAAGAATGAATATACTGTGTTCCTGGGTTGCTACTTGAGTCTGACCTGTGAATGATTGGGTATTTTTAATTTAGAAGAATTTAATGAACAGAGGAATTAATGTCACTCCTTTGTATTTTCTTTGATGGTTCATTGTTTCTTTGTCATTTTTGTTTTCTGACTTTGAGCTAAAGAGTGTTGACTTTCATTAATCGTCAGAGTTGTATAGTTTGTTTAATTTTAGGGATAACTATGTGACCTGTAAACAACAGTAGTAGTTTCTTGGTTATATCTTTTCATTACTGCAGGTGAACTTTAGGGTTGCTGTAGGTGAGGATTTGCTAGTTCTATTAGATTTTTCTCATCTCCTGTTACTCATGAAACTACCAGTGAAAGTGACTTAAACTTTTAAGATTGAAGACCAACAGTTGCTCAGGTGCTTTTGCTATATCTTGATAAGTTAAGAAGTTCTTTCCATAATGATTTTTGTTTTTGAATGACCCACACTGTAGGTATAGGTCATACCAGCCATAAGAATGGCTTTCCTTTTGTTGTTGCGATGGCTAAAGCCCAATTTTGAAATACTATTGCTAACTACCTATGACCTTGCCCTCACCAAAAATCATAACTAAGAAACATTTAAAAACAGACTATAAGTTCAAGTATGTGGTGAAGCTGACATATTGATATGGTATCATAAAGATTTTCCATATGCTCTACTTACAAAGATTTTTAAGAATTTATGGTTAAAACCACAATAATATTTGCAAGTCTAGTGTAATTTCTATTTCTGCCTTTTTGCTGCATACCTTTATAATGTGTCACCCCATTTCTGACGATGCATGCTAAGTTGGCAGTTTCTTCCAGGAGTCCATTGTATATTAGGTTGCTTGAGGTTGTGATTAAGTGTGATCATATTTGTTTCTTTTGTCTGTGTGCCTGTGATAATCCCAATTAAGTGCAGCTGCTCATGGGTTATCCTGGTTTTATTCAACCTCTGTATATCTGGCCCAGTTGACTTCTATGTATTAAATGTGTATAAATGCATTACATTCCTGGATCTTACTGACCTTATTAAGGGTGCTTTTTTTTTTCCATTAAATGCTAACTAATCTGTAACCTCATTATTACATGTGCCTCTAACCTGAAAATATTGTGAATCCTACACATCCAGGACCTTTGTTTAGTAGAAGGAATTAAAAAAAAAACAAAACGCTTTTAACACCAACCTTTGATAGTGTCAATATTCTGCTTAATATTCTTCAGTGACAACTGAATAGCTTTCAGGATAACATTTAAACTCCTTAGCATGGTATACAAAATTTTTTATGTGGTCCTTGTTCGTAATCTTTTTCTTCACATTTAGGAAATAATTTTTAAAAATTTGAAACAATCTAAAACTTACAGAAAAATTAGTAGTGCAATTTTATTGGTCCTGAACCATTTGAGAGTAAGTTGCCTGTTTGGTAACTCTGTCATCCTCAAATATGTATGTTTGTGTGTATTTTCTACATTGTTCTACATCACTACAATACAGCTATTAAAATCAAGAAATTAACATTGATATGTTACTATCATCTGATCCTTAGGGCTGAATTGTTCAGGAAGGAAAAGGGAACAGCTCCTTACCATATATATATTTTTTCCACTCTCACCTTTAAAATTGTTTTAAAATAAAACAGTTTACATATAGTAAAATTGACTGTTTTTGATGTATATCCTATTAGTTTTTAACAAATTTGGAATCATATGACCACTACCACAGCAGTTCTATCATCCCCAAAATTTTGCTTATCTTTTCTACTACTTTTACTCCAGCTATAAATTAAATGTTGACTCTTTTAGTAATTAAGGCCTGTCTTTGACTATTCCATGACTTTTCACATATTAGTTAATTTTCTTGGAAACTCCTCTTTCATTCCCCCCCCAGGAGGTATTGGTTATATTGGTTGAATGAATTAATGCCATTATACTTGTTATATGCAAGTCCAGAAGCAATAGATCTAATCTTGAAACAGAGCATGAAACTCATATATTTTTATGTTAGAGACTTGTTTTCTCTTTGATTTGTCCTTTTTTATTTTAAAAGTGATTTTTTCCTATTTTTAAAATTAATTAATTTTGAGTAGTACTCCATGATATACATATACCATATAATTTGTTTATTCACTCATGAATTGATGGGCACTTGGATTGATTCCACATCTTTGTGATTGTGAATTGTGCTGCAGAAAACATTCATGTACAAGTATCTTTTTGATAAAATGATTTTTTTTCCTTTGGGTAAATACCCAGTAGTAGGATTGCTGAATCAAGTGACTACGACTTGTTCTTTGGGGAATCTCCATACTATTTTCCATAGAGGTTGTACTAGTTTACAATCTTACCAACAGTGTATAAGCATTCCTTTTTCTCCACATCCACACCAGCATCTGTTGTTTTGAGACTTTGATAAAAGCCATTCTCACTGGAGTTAGGTTGATATCTCATTGTGGTTTTGATTTGCATTTCCCTGATAATTAGGGATGTTGAGCATTTTTCCTTTTGCTTATTGTTTGTTAATTTATCTTTTGAAAAGCTTCTGTTCCTGTCTTTTACCCAGTTTTTAATGGAGTTTGATTTTTTTCATTTTAAGTTGCTTGAGTTTTTTGTAGATTCTGGTTATTACCCCTTTATCAGATGTATAGCATGTGAATATTATCTCCTATTCTGTAAGTTGTCTATTCATTCTGTTAATTTGTTTCCTTGGCTATGCAGAAGCTTTTTAATTTTTCAGTTATGCAAGATAAATAAGTTCTAGAGATATGCTATATAGTACAGTGCCTATAGGTAACAATACTGTATTTTATACTTAAAATTTGGTCAAAAAGGTAGATCTATGTTGTGTTCATACCATACATGCATACATGCACAAACATAAAATAATAAAAGGAGTGGGAGGAAACATTGGTAGGTGATAGATATATTTATGACCTTGGTGGTGGTGATGGTTTAGGAGTTTATACCTATCCCTAAATGCATCAAATTATATACATTAAACATGTATAGCTTTTAAAATGTAAGTCATATTCCAATAAAGTGGTTTTTTTATTTAAATTTTTTTTGAAAAATCGACATTAAAAATTCAAAAGTGATTTATTATAAGTAGTGGTTTATAATCCCCTCCCTTATAAACTGGCTATCTGTAAACAAGTACTTAATGGGTATGAGGTAAAGAGAAGAGGGTGCTACTGTTTAAAGGAATGAGGTAAAATGTGAATCTCTAATTTTTCAAGTTAAATTTTTCTTACATGAAGTCTGGGTTTAACTTTATTTGTACAATGTCCAGCATAAACTTTAGGGTCTGGCTGGGTATGGTGGCTCATGCCTATAATCCCAGCACTTTGGGGGGCCAAGGTGGGAGGGTCACTTGAGGCCAGCAGTTTGAGACCAGCCTGGGCCACATAGCGAGACACCCTCCCATATCTCTACAAAAAATAAAAAAGTTAGCTGGATGTGGTGGCATGTTCCTGTTGTCCCAGCTACTTGATAGGCTGAAACTGGAGGATTGCTTGAGTCCAGAGGTTCAGGGTTACAGTGAGCTATCGTCAGGCTACTATACTCCAGTTTAGGTAACAGAGTGAGACCCTGTCTCTTAAAAAAACTCAAAAAACAAACAAAAAACCTCTTTAGAGTCTGGTGATAGATTGAACATACAAATATATTTTCATTTCCTTCTGCAACCCCACTAAAATTATAATAAGGGAATTCTGTAAAAAGTCATAAACCTTTAAGGATGAGAAGAGCAGGAGAAAAGACTATAGCAATGACATTTTGGAAGCTGAAAGGCAGGCAAATGAGTGATAATGACTTAGGAGATCTGAGAAAGTTGAATCCTAAGTTAGCAATGGTGAAAGCTGAGGACCTGTCGAGTTTATTTGACAGGATCTTCAAAAGTCTTAGAAATTGGTATCTTTAGGAACCTCTGTAAGCTTACATGCAGGTGGGGCTAAAATATGGAAGATTAATTGAAGCTAGCTTAAAAGCAGTAGGAACCCTAGAGCACCGCCCCTTCTGCATGCCACTGGGATACTTTATCCCTCTCCTCCTTAGACAAAGATTAGGTTTTTTTTCTCTGTAAAACTGAGGTTTTCTGGGTTGAGCAACATCAGGCATAGTTTATGGTAGGCATTTCATATTGAAAATAGGGGGATTAAATAAATGCTTATTTACTTCTGCTCGGCTACCAGAATGCTAGTAACTAAGCCTTTATTACAAAGACCAAAGATTAGAAGAATCTTTTTTGGAGAATCTGACCAGCCCAAGAAGAAAGACCTAAGATATGTAAAAAATATCAGGGGTTCCTCAGTAAAGGAATTAGGTAATCACATTACTATAAAGTTTGTATTAGTGGGTTTCACCAAAGGGTTCAGAGCTTCAAATTATCTTTTCATTTTCTTATAATTAAATATATAGAAAACCAAGAATTGCCAGACATCTGAGGAAAGTCTCTAATGTGCAGCTTCAAAAAGCATAACTTAAAACTCACATAAAACTGTTAATAGTCTCATAGATAAAATACTGCAACTATGAAATAAAATTAGGATGTCATAAAAAGCAAAAGAGAATGAAAAACGTTCTTTGAAATTTAAAATATGATAGCTAAGATGAAAACCTCAGTATAAGAATTGGAAGATAAAACTGAAAAAATTTCCCAGAAAACAGAGCAAAAGAAAAAAAAGATATATTAATAGAAAAGACAAGTTAAAGAAAAGAAAATTAGAGGACAAGTTTAGGAGGTCTGAATAATAATCTGATGAATAATAGGAATTTTGAAAGAGAATTCCATTGGAGAGAACAGAGGGGAAGAAATCATCATTGAAATAATTCAGGAAAATAGTCCAGAAACTGAAGGACATGAGTTTGTGGATAGAAGGGCCCACCAGATACCCAGCAAAATGGATAAAAATAGATTAGCACGAAGATTCAGAACCATATTGTGGAATTCTCAAAACTCTGGAGACAAAGAAGGGACCCAAGAAGATTCCAAAGAGAAAGAATAGAAAGGATTAAGAATTGGAAAGGTGTTGGCCTTCCCAGCAGCAACACTGGAAACTCAAAGACAATGTTAATATTTTGAAAGAAAATGATTTCTAAACTGGAATTCTATACCCAGCCAAATTCTTAAGCATGAGAGTGGAATGAGGACCTTTTTAGGCATGCAGATGTTCAAAAAATTGACCTTTTGCAACCTGTGGGCTCCAAACAGAGTAACCAGCCATCCTGATCTATTGAGACTAAGAATTTCCTGGTATAGGGACCAAGGGGGGAAGGAAGTTCCCCTTGGTCCTCTAAAGGTTTGCTGAAAAATCAACTCACGAAAAGTAGATTAATTGGAGAAAAGGCATACAAATATTTATTTATTTTCCTGTATGTTCCTCGCCAAACAAATATTTATTTAATGTATATACATGGGAGCCCTCAGGGTGAAGATCCAGAGATATAGGGGAAATTGTCCATTTTTGTGCTTAGGTTCAACAAAGTGTGGACAGCCATGTAGTAATATGATTGGACAAAAAGGGTCTGATCTAATGCTAGTAGACTGAATGGGCAAACCCAGCAGGGCCTGTCTGTCGTTCTTGGCTAGTTATTATACATGCTTCATAGGGTTGTTGTGAGGATTAATTAAAATATTGGATGTAAAATGCTAGACAAGTACCTAGCATGTAGTAAGTCCTCAGTTAGTTATTATTACCATTATTAATATTATGTCATTTTAAGTTCTTTTTCTAGATTATTGTAGAATCTTGATAATTACCATTTTCAAAGTCTATTTGTTACTCCATTAAATGCATATATAGTTCTGTTTCTTTGCTGTTGTAAATAATGATGTTATAAATTGATCTGTGTTTAAATGTGATTTTATTACATGCTAGGGACATTTTTAAAAGTAGCATTTGCCCCTGATTTTATAATAAAGGAGTGAAGAAAATGTGAAATAGGACTTTTTAAAACATGACTTTACCATAATGGCCTTGTATATGAATCTGATGGCTATTGGGGATATAGATATCTTTTGCAATAAACAGTATTAGCCACAGATTATATAGCTAGTTCTGATAACACATTCATTATAAGTTCTGTGAGCTTGAGGATTTAGTTTGGTTAAACTCTTTTTGTGATAATTTTTAGAAATTGTAAACAGTTAAGGATTAAAAAATGATTAAGAATATACCATGGTCACTATTTTATAGCATTTATCACTATTTTTAATTATATAGGTTTATAATTATTTGATTAATATTAATCTTCCTTACCAGAGGCAGGAACCATGTCTGTTTTGCTTACCATCTCATCCCCAATACCTAACGTAAGTACTTAGTGTATTATCGTAGGCACTCGTTAAATATTTCTTTGATGAATGAAAAAATTGGTGAATGAACAGTGGAGGTAAGTGAATAAATAGGCAATAAAATTATTTTAAATCTCAAAATTGAGTCAGTAGTTATGAAGAAAAAACAATCTAAAATGTAAGAATAATTCTGTAGAAATTAGGGGGAAATGTAATAAAACATGACAATAAGGGCAATCTAGAAATCAAAATATTTAAGTCTGGAGTTTTGATTTTGTTTTTTGAGACAGAGTCTCACTCTGTTGCCTGGGCTAGAGTGAGTACCATGGTATCAGCCTAGCTCACAGCAACCTCAAACTCCTGGGCTCAGGCAATCCTTCTGCCTCAGCCTCCCGAGTAGCTGGGACTATAGGCATGTGCCACCATGCCCGGCTAACTTTTTATGTATATTTTTTAGTTGGCCAATTAATTTCTTTCTATTTTTAGTAGAGACAGGATGTCGTTCTTGCTCAGGCTGGTTTCGAACTCCTGACCTTGAGCAATCCACCCGCGTCGGCCT
>CAUYPO010101571.1:0-14271 GCA_963574435.1 Cheirogaleus major
TTTTTTTTTTTGGAGACAGAGTCTCATTCTGTTGCCCAGGCTAGAGTGCCGTGGCGTCAGCCTAGCTCACAGCAACCTCAAACTCCTGGGCTCAAGCGATCCTCCTGCCTCAGCCTCCCGAGTAGCTGGGACTACAGGCACACACCACCATGCCCGCCTAATTTTTTCTATATATTTTTAGCTGGCCAATTAATTTCTTTCTATTTTTAGTAGAGATGGGGTCTCATTCTTACTCAGGCTGGTCTCCAACTCCTGAGTTCAAGCGATCCTCCCGCCTCAGCCTCCCAGAGTGCTAGGATTACAGGCATGAGCCACTGCGCCTGGCCTGATAGTTGTTAAATGAATGAGTGAGTGAGTGGATGACATCCACCAAATAAAGCCAAATATTAGCCTGGGTTGATGAAGATCAGGAAAGTTTGCAGAATAAGGCAATGGGCACAAATGAATGAAGGCCGAATAAAAACGGTACCATCTGAGGCTGATGCTGGAGGGGGAAGGGGTGCTCTCCCACGCCATTCTCCACCGTCAGAGACGGACCCCAAGGCCGACGTGCCAGCAGGCTCCATGTGGTGTAGATTTGGGAAGCCTGGACCTCAGCCTTCTCAGCCTGGCCCAGATTTCTTACTCGGCCCCCAGAGCCACCCCCGGACCCCTCACTCTGCAGCAGTTAGGCCAGCAGGGGGTGGTGAGCAGGGCAGGTGGGGCGCTGAGGCGAGGGCAGGCTGGGGGGGAGGTGAGTGGGCGTTGGGCGTAAAGGGCCAGGGCTACCGGTAGGAAGGTGCGTGTGACTCCCTCCACTCTAGACAGACAGCCCAGGGCTCGGCCTTTCAGCGGGACCCGGGGCAGAACATCTGAGCTACTCACACTTCTCCCGCGGAGGCCAAGCCTCAGACAGGTTTCCACTCAGGGCCAAGGGATCTATGTGTCCCTGTCCGGTTTGTGTCCTCAGCTGGTGGCTCTCCAGACCCCCTGTCCCCTCCCCTCTGGAGCTGGATGCAGACCGGGTTGGACTGGAGGGCACACCCACGTTGGTGTTAAACTTCCCCGAGTCTGCACTGAGAAGTACTCCTCGGTCCTTGGCTGCCGGCTAAGGCCACAACCTTGAGGACGTCCAGGGCTGGGAGGAGGGTGTCGGCAGCTGAGGGGCAGCTGGGCAAGCCAGAGCGGTCCCCAGAGCCTGCCCACCACTGCCGTTCCTGAAAGGAATGCAGTAAACAGGGAGAAGCCCAGCCCCACTGGGAAGCTGGGCCGGGGTAGGGGCTGGCAGCCATTTTATCCTCCACCTTTACCCTTTTCCCAAAGGACTGAGCAGCTGGAAAGAGGTCAAGTTTGTCTCAGCAAACCAGGGACTTGTGAGCTTCAGGCTAAGATGCAATCCCCACAACTGTCCTCCATTAGCTACTTTCTTTTTTCTTATTTTTGGAGACAGAGTCTTACTCTGTCGGCCCAGCTAGAGCGCAGTGGCGTCAGCCTAGCTCACTGCTGCAATGGGCTCAAGCGATCCTCCTGCCTCAGCTTAGTAGCTGGGACCACAGGCATGCGCCACCACGCCCGGCTAATTTTTCTATTTTTTGTAGAGACGGGGTCTCGCTCTTGCTCAGGCTGGTCTCGAACTCCTGAGCTCCAGCAATCCTCCTGCCTTGGCCTCCCAGAGTGCTAGGATCACAGGCGTGAGCCACCACACCCAGCTCATTAGCTACTTTCTTTACTGGCGTTTCTCTGGGCCACCACTAGAAACATGATCTTTCAGGACAAGACTGGAGTCTCCTTAACCCTCAATTTGCACCCAGATACCTGCTGACGCTGTCGTTGCTGAGGAACGCATGTGGGCAGGAGTGAGACTTAAGTCCTGCTCAGTGGAGGATGCCACCTGCAAAACAGGGACACTTCCAAAGTTTAAGTTCAGAATTTCTTTCCTCTTTAAGGCTGACTAGTGCTCCATTGTATGCGTATACACAGCTGTGTGTCCCTCTGTCCATGGCTAGACACTGGGCTGTTTCTGCTTCCCGCGAATAATGCTGCTATGGGCGTGCGTGTGCACATAGATATCTGGGTTCTTGCTTTCAACGCTTGGGGTGTTACCCAGAAGTGGAACTGCTGGAACGAGACCCAAATTCTGGCTTCCCTCCCCCACCTGCCTTGACTGCTTCACCTCCCCCCCGTGCTGTCCGGCCTGTCCGTCACCATCTCGCCGGTGTCCTCAACCCCGGTCACAAGCACCCGCCAAGGCTCCGTCCTGTGTGGCCCTTCCCAGGCTGCTGGGCCGTGGGGGGAAGCAGCCCACCCCTGGCCCCTCACCATCTGCGCGGGCTCGGCGCTGAGTGAGAAGGCAGGGTGCGGGCTCTGCTCTTACGGCATGGCAGGTCAGCCAGCCTCTCCCACCTGTGAAACGGGACCACAGTCCTTTACGGGGCTGCTTGAGGCCTCGACGAGGTGCTTTGGGTAAAGCACTTACAGCAGCGCCGAATGCACAGGAAGTTTTCAACAAAGGGGACTGTCATTATGGGCCTGGTTTCCCTAGTCAGCTCTCTCCTGGCTCTCCAGCACCCACTCGCTCTCCCTTCTCCTGGCGTCTCTCACCCCACTCCACCCCGTTCCCAGCAGACAGGCTCCTCTAACCTCTGCCCAGGGTGCCAGAGAACGACCAGTGGGAGTTCTCCGACTTCCTGCGGTCACTCCTACAAACGCACCTCTGGGCTCACCCCCTTTCCTCGTCCCTCTGCTCCTGCCCAGGGGCTCTGGCGCCCACTCCTCCTCTTCCCGTTGTGCGCCCACACCCCCTCCCCCAGCCCTGACCCCTCCCTCTTTCCTGGCTCCTTCCTACCGCCCTTTAAACCCACCCCCAGCCCTCCTGGCTGCCAGCCCCAGGGTCCCTCCCAAGGGCTGCCCTCTAGCTCTAGCCTTCTTTTTACCCGAACCTCCTCAAAGTGCCCCATCCCCACCCATTCTACAATCCAACACAACCTCACCTCGCCCCCAGCATTCCATGGAAATTAGTTTCATCCGAATCACTTTGTGTTTTTTTTTTTTTTGAAGACAGGGTCTTGCTCTGCTGCCAAGGCCGGGGTACAGTGGTACAATCACAGCTCACTGCATCCTCTAACTCCTGAGCTCAAGCGATCCTCCTGCCTCAGCCTCCTGAGTAGCTGGGACTACAGGCGCATACTACCACGCCCAGCTAATTAAAAAGAAAAAAAAAATTTTTTTTAGAGATGGGGTCTTGCAATGTTGCCCAGCTGATCTCAAAACTCCTGGCCTCCTCCCTCCAACTGCCACGCGGCCCCCCTCAACTCTCAGCCCCTGGAGGGAGCCAGGCCTCCGGGCCTCTGCAGTGACAGTCTCACCACTCGGAAAGCTCTTCCTTCCCCTTTATTCCTGGCAAACTCTTACCTTATATCAAGAGAGGTTTTAGCTGAGACCTTTAATCCATCTGGATTTTACCTTGCCATGTGATGTGAAGTGACAATTACTTTTTACAAAACAAGTGTCTAATGTCTGAACTACTTTTGTGATCAGAAAAAAACAACAAAGGTTGTTTTATTTAAAAGAAAGAAAAAAAATCGTCTTTAAATAATTTGATTTCATAGCAAAGGCAAAATAAGACAAAAACCCGAGATCCCCGGGGCCAGTGGTGCAGGGGGAAGGGATGGAGTGATGGGCGGGGGAGGCCCATGGTGAGCCCCACCTAGCTGCTCCGTCCCTGCCTGGCTGTGCTGTGCCCGGGACCTGCCACCCAGCCCACCCTTCGCTTGGCTCTGTCCAGCGATCACAAAGCCAGCCCTGGCCATAAATATCAGAGCTGAGCGGAGGCCCAGAGGGTCTTGGGCACTGCCTCCAACTCCAGCGTAAACAGAAATGCCACAGCTCGTTTTCACCGCCCAGGATGAACTGGGCTGGAATGGCTGGTGCAATGGCAGCCGAGCAGTGGTTTGGGGGCTTGGGAAGATTTTCTGATGCAGTCCAGCAGGAGACCGGGCTTGGCACACAGAGCGAGCGCTGCCGTCTCAGTGCCTGCGCTGTCCTTGCGGGTGGAGGAGAGCAGAGGCATCCCCTGGAAAAGATGGTGACGATGGGCAAACTCGTGGGGCTAGGCTCCTGCACTGAATGTGTCACCACGCCACAGAGTGGGAGGATCCTGATGGCCGTGATACTTCTTGACAGCTTTAGCGCCAGGGCTTCCAGCGAAAGGAACGGTAAACGGGGGGAGATGGCCCGGCCCGGAGGAGCAGTGCCTTGGTTCTTGCCACCTCCGAGAAGCCCACCAAGAGGCTCCCAGAGGAAGGCAGGGGTGGGGGGGCAGTGCTTGCTTCCCCCAGGCCCTGTCCTGCCCCCACGGCTTCCGTGTTTCAGTGCAGGTAGAGGACCACAGAGGGGTTCTGCGGTGGGGACCGAGTTCCGGCCTGCGCTGGCGAGACTCCGGCAGCGCCGCCCTGCTCTCTGTTTGGGGCCTGTGAGGAGCCCTTCTCAGGGGCTGAAGGTCCTGGTGGCAGATACTCTCTGCCGAGGAAGGGTCTGCTCCAGTGCTCTCTGCAGACCTAAAAGTCTTGCCAACTGGTCTGGTGACTCACACTGGGAAGCTTGTAGCAAACCCCATTTTTGGAGAAACCAGGAAATCTCTTTGCAGAGACAAACAAGTCGCTTTAGCCGTCTGCTCTCTGAAACGCCCGGCTGGTGTGTTCTGCTCCTCCATCTCACCCCAGCCCAGACCGAGAGCCCAGGCCAGTCTGGATGGCTCTGGAAAGATCTGCACTAAGGAATACTATTTGTCCCAGAGCGCTGGGTCCCACTTAGGTCCCGGGGGGGGGGGGTGGCAGGAGGAACATGCTGTTCTCTGGCTGTAAGCAGGGCCCTGGCTCTCACACACTCCCCCCTCCTGTGTTCTCAACAGAAAAGGCTACAATGGCCTAATCAGGGCCAGCTTCATGGGAGCTTGACCTCTGAAGTCCCACAAGGCCCCATGCGCAGAAGGGCCCTATACTTGGTTTAATGCTCTGCGGTCTCCAAGCTTTCGCTTTAATTGAAAGTCTTTTTTTTTTTTTTTGAGTCAAAGTCTCACTCTGTTGCCTGGGCTAGAGTGCTGTGGCATCAGCCTAGCTCACAGCAACCTCAAACTCCTGGGCTCAAGTGATCCTCCTGCCTCAGCCTCCCAAGTAGCTGGGATTACAGGCATGCGCCACCATGCCTGGCTAATTTTTTCTATATATTTTTAGTTGGCCAGCTAATTTCTTTCTATTTTTAGTAGAGATGGGGTCTCGCTCTTGCTCAGGCTGGTTTTGAACTCCTGACCTTGAGCGATCCTCCCACCTCGGCCTCCCAGAGTGTTGGGATTACAGGCGTGAGCCACTGCGCTTGGCCTAATTGAAAGTCTTAATAATTCTTGAACAGGGGGCCCCAGGACCCCATGTTTTCATTTTGCACTAGGTCCTACACATTCTGTAGCCAGTCCCAGTCTCGACAGAAAGACAGGAGCAGAGGATTTCGGGGTGGAGCAGATCTCCACGTTCCTGCCTTCTCCAACTTCGGGCATGGCGCCCCTGCCCTCACTGCACTCCCCCATCCTCCCTTCCTAGCATACCTCCGATCAGCTCCCTCGCCACCCACTGCTGTGGTTGGGGCCACCATCATCGGCCTCCCAGGTGATTCCCTGCCTCCTGCCTTCCTTCTCCTTGAGCCGTCTACACTCTGCAGCCAGAAGGAGCTCTCAAAGATGTGAGTCTGATCAGTGGCTCTCATGCTTTCGGGATGAAATGCAGACTCCTTAGCTTGGCACACCAGGCCCTCTGTGGCCTGGCCTGACCTCTGTGCACCCCACTGCCCCGACGCTTGCGTTCCAGGCACAGTGAAGAGCAAGTGCGCCGGGCCGTCCCCGGCCTTGCTGCCTCCATGTGCGCTGCACCCCCATCTAGGACGTCCTCCCCTCTCCTCTGCCTGGCTCGGACTTCTTCCTTTCCTCCTCCTCCTCCTCCTTCTGTTTTTTTATCATGGGAAATTCCAACTGCACACAAACTAGAGAGAGCACCATAACAAACCTCACTACCCATTGCCCGCCTTCAGCCGTTCTTGACATACGGCCAATCCTGTTTCGTCTATATGCCCAGCCGTTTGTCTCCCATCCGCAGATTATTTATAAGCAAAGTCCAGATATGTGGTTTCATGCATACATATTTCAGCGTGCATCTCTAGAAGACAGACACTTTTTAAAAGATAGCTACGATGCCATTATCTTACCTAAACAATGAATAACAGTAATTCCTCTTGATGGTCTTTCAACACTCAGCTCAAGGGCCCCCCCCCTCACTGGCCCTCACCCAGCCCCTGCGTTAGGAGCCCCTCCTCTGTGCCGCTGCGCAGGCCACCATGGTGAGCCCCTGGAGAGCAAGGACCGTCCTTGTTTTGATCCTCAGTGCCTGGCCTGGCTGGGCACTTTGCAATTAATAAATATTTGCTGGGATGAAATGCAAATATTTCAATCCAACCTAAGAGTGTCCCTACCAAGCAGTTTGTGCTTGAACATTTCCATGACAGGGAGCTCAGTTCTTCCTGAAGAAGCCAAGCCTTTCTTTTCTTTTTTTTATATTTTAAGCTGACTCTATCTCAGAAGGCCCTTCTGGTTCTGGTTACGTCCCTGGGGGCCATACAAAACAAGGCTACCCCTTCTCTTCTATTTGAGGGCTCTCTATGTATTTGAGATTTATTATGCCCCCTCCCTGAGGCTGTTCTTCTCTAGGCTAGAAAAGATCATCTCTTAGACTAAGCCCGTCATTCCAGCCCGACCAGAACTTTCTGGATCCTAGTTCTGCTATTTAAAAGCTCACTGCAGCTCAGGCCTGGTGGCTCATGCCTATAATCCCAGCACTTTGGGAGGCTGAGGTGGGAGGATCACTTGAGGCCAGGAATTCGAGACCAGCCTGAGCAACATAGCAAGACTCCATCTCTACAAAAAAATTGTTTAAAATAAATAAAGAAAAATGCCCACTGTTCCTCTCCACTTCAGATAATCTGCAAATCTAATAGGCATGCCTTGTAGATCGTTATGCCCACTGGGCAGGGCAGAGTCTAGGGCATAACTCTCTGGTGCCCTACTACAAACTTCCAGGGAGCCACCAAGCAGTGTCCTGCTACACCGCCTGCCATTCCACATCTCTCCAAGCCACTAAACTTTTTTCTTTTTTTTTTTTGACAGGGTCTCCCTCTGTCCCCCAGGCTAGAGATTTGGGTTTGAGATGTAGGTTTGGGAGTCATGAGTGGAAAAGTAGCAACAAAAAACACAAAAGTAAATGTGGTGACTCTGAAAAGTGAGTCATCAGAGAGACGAAAGGGACTGAAGGGATAGGAGCAAGGAAACTGCCACGTTATTTAATGAAATAGAACCCATTTCCTTTGAGATCGGCAAAACCACAATGAGACACACTTCACAGCTACTAGGTGTCTATAATAAAAAACAGACAGTAATAAGTGTTGACAAGGATATGGAGAAATGGGAACTCTCGTACCTTGCTGGTGAGAATATAAATGGGGCACCCATTTTGGAAAACAGTCTGTCAGTTTCTCAAAAAGTTAAACAAAAAGCTGCCATATGACCCAGCAACTCCATGCCTAGATATGTGCCCAAGAGAATTGAAAATATACGTCCAATGTTCACCACAGCATCACTCATAATAACCGCAAAGTGGAAATCACCCAAATGTCCTTTAACTGATAAATGGGTGAAAAATGTGGTATATCCGTACAACAGAATACTATTCATCCGTAAAAAGGAATAAAGTGGCCGGGCGCGGTGGCTCACGCCTGTGATCCTAGCACTCTGGGAGGCCGAGATGGGAGGATCGCTTGAGCTCAGGAGTTTGAGACCAGCCTGAGCAAGAGTGAGACCCCATTTCTACTATAAATAGAAAGAAATTAGCCAAACAATTAAAAATAGAAAGAAAAATTAGGAGTGAAGTACCATGCTATATAATGAATGACAATATGATAATTGAAAGAAGCCAGATCCAAAGGACCACATATAGTATGATTCTGTGTACACGAAATGTCCAGAATAGGCAAGTCCACAAAGTCAGAAAGTAGATCAGTGGTTGCCAGGGGCTGGGGGCAGGGGAAGTAAGCAGTGACTGCTGATGAACGGTTTCTTTTGGGGGTGGCGCAAATGCTCTGAAATCAGGTAGTGGTGTTGATTGTATAATTTTGTGAATATGCTAAAAAAAAAACACTGAATTGCACACTTTAAAAGAGTGAATTTTATGGTATGTGAATTATGTCTCAATAAAATTTTTTTTTAATTCTAAAAATTTAAAATTTAATTTAAAAGAGGCCAGGCATGGTTGGCTTCTGCCTGTAATCCTAACACTTTGGGAATATTATCACCTCAACACGTAATCAATATAAAATTGTTAAGATATTTTCCATTCTTTTTTTTCCCTGCTAAGTCTTTGAAATCCAGTGTGAATTTTCCAGTTACAGCACATCTGAATTCCCAACGGCCACATTTCAAGACAGCCACACGCGGCAAGGGGTCACTATATCCAACAGCGCGGCTGAGCGAGGGTGGTTGTCACTTCCCACGTGGGCCAGGTCTATTCCATTTGTGAAGAGTGGGAAAAAAAAAAACCCTAAATGATACAGGGCTTGTGTGATGGGCTCCGGTGCCACTGGGGAGAGGCAAGCCGGGGAGACCGAGGCCTCTTGCACAGCAAGGCGTGAGGAGAAGGACCTCAAGGGAGAGAGAAAGCGGCAAGTTTGAGGCGGGCAGAGAAGCCAGGCGAGTGAGTCTCCCAGGGAGAAGGGTGGGAAGGAGCCGGGGCACGAGGATTCCACCGGGCAGGAGTGATTCCTGCCAGCTGTTCCTGGGGTCTCTGGGAGAGCAGCACAGGAGCACAGTGGCAGGAGAGCCACCTGCTGAGGCAGCTGTGCTGGGACTGAGCCGCTCCGATCCTGGAACCGGGCGTACAGTGGGTGTTTCAGAAATGCCGAGTGAGCAAATGCATCTCTCATTCAAGCGGATGTCCATAAGGAAGGCCGGAGGGACAGATCTTTTTTTTTTTTTCTGTTAAATTATGCACAGTTTGTTGCAACGTGATGTCAAAAGAAAGTGTTCAAGAACTTCCTAGGCCACCAGCTGGGTGACCTCTTTAAGCTTCACCTGTCAAGCAGATTAAAGCCTACACACCCACTTCACCTTACAAGGCTGATGGGAGGATCAGATGAGATAATGTGCCCAGAAGCGCCGTGAGCTCAACACAGGCGCGAGGCGTTAGGTTCTATCGTGAATGTTATCGGGCCTGGATGAGCTGGGGCTCATTGTGTGAGGTCCCACGACAGCCACTGAGCGCTTGCCTGTGTATGGGCTTGGTGTGAGATACTCTTTTTCTCATTTTCTCGGCAGGAGGAAATTTGCCTCGTGACCTGGTGTTGTGCGGCCCTGGTTGTGGTGTGCTGTCGGTATGGAATGTCTTTGGGACACGGCCCTCCGGAAGCAGGAGGATGAACTAGTTGACCTTCCCTGTTTGACAGCCTCCCTAGACCTGAAGTTTTCCGAGGCTGGAGCCTTGATTTTCTTTTTAAGTAGTGACAAGTCTTCCCTCCCAAGACAGAGGGAAACCAGGCACGCCTGCTGCACCCGCGGTGCGTGCAAACTGACACATCCCCACAGGGGTCACAGTGACGGGGAGGTGGGGGTCAGCCCTGCTTGGCGGAGAGTCCAACATCAAGAACTTGATCTTCTAAAAAATAACCTGTGTGGCCTCATGTTTCCCCGGGGGCTGCGGAGTGTCTGCACTGCGAGCTGACCCTCGGTCCCCTGTGCCCGGTGAGTCCTTTCTCTCCTTTCGGAGTTCTGCTTCACCGTCTGGCCGTACAGCTCAGCTGGGGGAAGAGTGTGTTAACAGTTCTATTTATCGTCTGTTTGGCCGGCTCTGTCTCTCCGGGGATGGGTGCCAGAGGCCAAGAGAAGGAGCTGTGCCGAGGCTCTGGGGATCTGTTTGGGGCCTTGGAAAGTGTATTTACTAGGAACCGTGTAAATGTCCAAATATAGGCAAGCGGGTCCACGCAGCCATACGATGGACGATGATGACATCTACTGAAAATGATGTTCAGGAAGAATTTTTAGTGACATGGGAAAATGACTATAATGTGATAAGCAAAAAAAAAAAAAAAAGAGGAGAACAAAAATGTATGTGAATATGTGTGTGTGCATTAAATGGTCTCAACTACAAAAGGAAAAGTACATATAGAAGTGTACACAAAAAATTTGACAACTGCTAATATCTTTAGCTAATAAGACAAAGAATTATTGGCTATTTTCCCTTTTTTCCGCATGTTTTATATATCGTCTATAATGAGCCTTACTACATTATGATTGTACATTTTTTTGAAAGCAGCAAATGTAGAAATAGAATGCTTATACTCTGTACACCTGATTTTAAGGCAACCATTACAGGGACTGGGAATAAAACCAAAAGCCTCCCAATGACCCTTGCCCATTGGAACACTTGAGTCATCACTACTCTAGGCTCATTATTAGACATTTTCCTGGTGACTCCGAAATTAAGTTCTGCTATTCAGTGCAGCAGAGGACATGGGACTGGTGGGTTATCACTAAGCGGCAAGTGGAGGAGATGCTGCCATTGGGGTAGGTGAGATGATCCACCCTGGCAAAATCTGGTGTAAGCAAACGGCCCAATGTCAGGCTTAGGCAACTAGAATTCCAGAAGAAAGTGTAAGCCCTTAATGCCCTAAGGCATCCATTACACGTAATAAATTAATTTCTTTCTTGTGCATTGAGAATGGGACCAGCTATTTAGCATCTTTGGGAGTGCTATGCTTGGACTGTGTCCTCCAAAGTCCACGTGTTGAAAACTCAATCATCGATATGGTGGTGTGGGGAGTGGGGCCTAAGGGAGGTGTTGGGTCATGGGGGCACTGCTCTTATGAGTGGATGAATGCCATCATCGTGGAAGTGGGTCCCTTATAAAAGGACGAGTTTGGCCCCCTCTTGCTCTCTCTCCCTTGCCTTTCTGCCTTCTGCCATGGGATCATGCAGAAAGGAGGCCCTCACCAGACACTGCCCCTTGATCTTGGACTTCCCAGCCTTCAGAACCATGAGTCAAATACATTTCTGCTCATTATAAATTACCCAGTCTGTGGTATCTTGTCATAGCAGCACAGAATGGACTAAGACAGGGAGAATTGAGGGAACAGTCACTCAGTTCATTTCTGTAGGGCTTAATTCTCTTACAGAAGCCTGGCTGAGAAAAGCCGATCATCTGTCTACAACAGGGGTCCTCAAACTTTTTAAACAGGGGGCCAGTTCACTGTCCCTCAGACCGTTGGAGGGCTGTTGGAGAGTGTGGTGCACATTCCACACATGTGCACTGTGGGCCTGGGATGAGTCGGCTGCTAAGCAGGACAGGCAAAAACACCCAGTGGGCTGGATAAATGTCCTCAGCGGGCTGCATGTGGCCCGAGGGGCCGTAGTTTGAGGACGCCTGATCTACAAGGACCTAATCCCAACTCTGTTCCTCCTTGACTCCAGCCTCACAGCTCAGGCTTCTGAAGGGCAAGTCTGTGTCTATGTGGCTGCAGAATTGGTGCATCCAGACCTTCTACGTCATCACAGCCACACACGGGCACTGGGCCTCCCACAGCGGTAGGCTCTGGAGCACCGTGAGGAAGGCAGCTCCCTCTCCTGCCCTTATGTTTGTGATCCAAAGGGAAATCTGCTTATATCAAGTTCTCTAGCAGAGCTGTATTACTTTTTCTAGATCTAGAGGCAAAGCTGATGAACTTCACCAGATATTTTAGGGAAGAATCCAAATGATGGGAGCCAAAGGCCTCAGCTGGTTGCATACAGAGCAAATTATTGATTCTGTGGCCCCAGGGATCATAGGCAGATGTGATTGGGCCAGGCTGAAAATGTTAGCCTGTACTCTCAGATCCCTACAAAGCTGGAAAGAGAAGAGCAAGAAAAGGAAGAAAAAAATGAAACAAGTTCAAACTGAAGGGGAAATATGGCAGTGGCCTATCCCACCCCTTCAGACCCCAGGGTGTACATTCTGGACTGATTTAATTGATCATTTACAGAAACTGGGGGGAAAAAAGGATCACCACCTCATCTCCCTTCATTTGAGGATTTGGACAGAAAATCATATTTTCAAGCAGTCTCAGAAGAGTATAGATGAATTACAACTTCTATAAATTCGATCAAGTATGATAAGAATGGTGTTTGGAAACTCTTCATCCTTTGTTCATTCAACAGGTATTTATTAAACCAGGTACTGTTCACTGCTGGGGACACGAAGATGAATAAAGGTCAGCCCTCGCCCTCAAGGAGTTTGGACAAAGCACAGAAACAGACAATGCTGAAATGATGTGCTACATGTATATGGTACAGGGAGTGCCAGGAGCTATGGATGGTGCTTTGTGAACACACAGGTGGAGCATGCAACCCAAACTAGATGGGTCAGGAAAGGCTTCTAGAAAAGGTATCAACTGAGCTGATCCTTGAAAGAGGAATAAGGGTGGGCGATGCCTGCCATCCCACTTACAGGTGGTGGTATGTTCGGGGGCCCAAAGGAAGCAAGATAAAGCATGGCACCTTTGGAGCACTAATATAGCACAAGTATATCAAAGGGTAAAGGTCAAGGGGAAGAGTATTAGTAGTTTGAGAGAGAGGGAGGCGTCGGATTGCCAAGAGCCTTCTAAGCCATGCTAAGGACTGTGAATTTGATCATGGAAGCTCTGTTGAGCAACTGAAGACTTTTGTGCAGGGAGAGTCAAGATCATGATTTCATTTTAAAACAAGACACTGGCAGCTGTGAGGGGGATGGATTGCAGCGGTGTGAGAAGAGAGGCAGGGAGATCAGTTAGGCGGTCACGGCATTCTTCTAGTTGCTAAGTGATACGGGTGGAAGTGATAGAAGTGGAATAGGGAGGAGGGGCAGAGTTAAGAGAGATCATGGAGGTAGAATCAACAGGATTCTATCCCCAGGAAAGTCTGGAAACACTGGGAGAGGGATTAGAGGAGGATAACTCTCAGGGTTATGAGCTAAGTGTCTGGTTCGATGGTACTTCTATTTACCAGAGTGTGGAATGTAGGAGGAAACGCAGGTTTAGGGGTGGCACGGGGTGACAATGATTAATTTATTTTCAGACTAGTTGAATTTGAGACACTTGAGGTGTCCAAGAGGCAGCTGAATGATCTAGAACTCAAAACAGAGATCTAGGCCAGAGATAGAGATAGGGCATTTGGGTGCTAGCTGACTCCATGGAGTTGGACGAAGGTCCCCGTGAAGGCTGCATAGGAAGGACAGAGCCCTGGGGAACAATAATATTTAGGCATTAGAGGAAGAGTTGCTCTCAGAAGAGACTAGAAAGGAATAGCTAGAGAGATAAAAGGAAACTCAGGCAAACGTGGTATCTTGGCACCAAGGGAAATGAGTGTTTTAAGAATGAGAGAGTGGTTAAATGCCACAAAGTAAACAAATGGGATAAAGACTAAAAAGTGTGCACTGGATAAAGCAACAAGGAGGTCCTTGGATACCTCATCAAGGCTGATGTCAGGGCAGTGGTGGAGCAGAGACTTGCAGGGTGACGGTGAGTGTAGACACTATTTGCTACAGCGTGGATAAGAAGGAAAGGAGAGAAGGTGGGAACTGCAGAGAAAGAGCCAATAGAAAGAAATTTTAGAGAGAGAGAAAGAGACATTTACGGGAGTAAAGGTTCCTGTCCTGTGGAGGCCAGAAAGAACGGAATCTGAGAAGTTGTGTGGTGGGGAGGGATGCTAGCCTGGGAAAGGAAGAGGGATGCCCTTCCCATGAGAGAAGAGAAGAGAAGCCATGCATATATGGCTTCTTATACATTTTCAGGTGGCAGACGAGGAATTTGAAGGCATTCCTGCCTTGTGGTTTCAAGTTTCTCAGTGAAATAGGAGGCTAGATCATCTGTTGAGACTGAAAAGGGAGATGGTGGGACAAGAAGGTTTTCAGAGAAAGGTTAACTTTTGGAATAAAGTCTCGAGGGAGGAAGGGGTACATGTAGAGGTTTTCTGGGCTGAGGTCATTGGATCTTAATCCACAGAGGCACCTATAAGTGGCTGTGTTATTTTCTCCAGTTGTGATCAGCAGCTTGGGTGTAGAACAGGAATTCCAAGTGGTTAGTTTCATCCAGGCTGGGCGTGATGAAAGGCTGGGAGGAACGAGCACGAGAATTAAGGATAATGTTGAGAATGACCAAAGTAAGAGCTAAGCTAAAGAGGAAAATAAGTAAAGCCAGAAA
>CAUYPO010101575.1:0-13404 GCA_963574435.1 Cheirogaleus major
GTAAAGAAGCAGACTTTTGGTAGATTGAATACAGAAAGAACAGGAAATAATATTAATAATATCAACAAAATTTCATATGCTAGAAAATAGACAAGAGTAAGTGACAGAGAGTATCTGAGGAGGCTGAATGCTAATTTAGCAGAGCGCAAAGCCAAGAAACAACCTAAATTGCACTGAAGCCTCCCGACGGCTCAAGAACTGGTAGTACAGAGTAGCTGTGGAAGGAGGGCTAAAAGAGGAGCTAAAAATAGAACCATTGACAAAGTCTGAAGAAACAGTTAAATTTCCACATTTTCCCGCCACGTGTATGCACAATTCCTGCGCACAGTTCAATAATACTCCCAGTTCCAGTGGAAGAGAAGTGATTTATATTCTGAGGAGAACCAAACTGAGGGTAGTGTCTGGAGGGGGCTGCCGGGCACATGTGAGGGTAGATGTATCATATAAAAAAGTGACAGTTAACAGAACGTTTATATAATGAATGCTGGACCAGCAGTCATTTCTTCCCCAACTCTGCTCCTAAAAGGCTAAGAGCCAGACCTATATTCTCCGAGCAAGAAGTGAAGATTCTTCTGGAGGATTTATTCAGCCCAAGATTACAGACCTAAAGAGGCATGACCATCAGTCTACCCCAAGAAAATGATCCAGTTTGATCATGCAACACAGTGAAACCCATGATCAACAAGCCTAACCTGTGGGCTCTGAGCTCCTAGTACATTTTGAAGCAGCTCTTCTGAAACTTTTCCATGTCTCATCACACACAGAAAATGTAGTATTACTCTGGGGTACACAGAGGTCATCTGTAGGCCAGGGGCTAGCAGAGCCCCAGCCTCTTCAGACGCTGTGCAGCCATTCTGAAGACTGACACCAGTGTCTTCACATACCTGCAACACATTTTTCTTCCGTACAATGGTTAAGAAACTGTCTTACAGCCCCACTCTTAAAACTGTGCAAACAAGACTCACTATACATCTAAGACAGACAGAAACCAAAACCAACAGAAAAAACAAAAAAAAAACAAACGCAACTTGGAAGAAGTGAAGATTATAGTAAAAGGAAAAGTTCAAGAAAAAGAAAACCTCCCATTAATATCCCCAGAGAGAAAAGAGAGGATGTGCTCATGAAACAATAAGATGCTTATAAAAAGGAACATTCAGAGAAAAAAAGATTTTAATGATTGCAAAAAATTATTTTTCAAATATAAAGTCAGAATAAAAATTTGGAGGAAATCTAGAAGACAGAGCAAAAAGACAAAGGCAGAAAATAGGAGAGATAAGAAAACTGGAAGATCAGTCTAGAAGGTTGAACATCTGAAAAATAGTAATGTCTTCCTCACCAAAAAAAAGACTACCAAGGAAATAGTCATAATAATGGACGAAAACAGAACCATTCTAAGGCATATCATCAGAATACTTCAGGACATTAAAAAACAAAGGAAAAATTCTTAAAAGCTTTCAGAAAGAAAAACAGGTTACACAGAAAGGAACAAGAACCAGAATGACATCATACTTGTAAATGAAGGTTAGACAACAAAGGGGAAATGACTTCAAAATTCTGAAGGAAAATTATTTCCAACCTAGATTTTTATAACCAGTTAAACTATCAATCAAGTAGCAGGAAAGAATAAAGACATTTTCAGCTATACAAGGTCACAAAACAATTTACTTACCATGGAGCCTTTCTCATAATGCTGTTGGACAATGTGCCCCAACCACCAAAGGAGTAAACCAAAAGAGTAGAGATTCTGGATACTAAAAAGACGCAATCTAACACAGGAAAGAAGTGAAGGGAGGATCCCAGGATAACAGCTATGTACCAGTAGAAGGAAGCCAGTCCATTCTGGTACAAGTCGGAGGCCCTTGTAGATCTTTAAGAAGACAGACTATATAATACACATAAAAGCATAAAAAGGATATTTATTTTCAGACAAGTCAAGTGAAAATAAAAAAAGAAATAAAAAAGAGACAAAGAGGATATTTAGACAACTATGTTTCCTTTCCTCATTTCATGTCTACTATCCCTGCCTCTACAGTTTCTATTGAACTTAACAGTTTTACTCAAAAGGCATTTCATTCCCACTTGTTGTACTCTAGGTTTATTTAAATACCTGATGCTTTTACTAAAAGAAAGAAAAAAATTTCAGTCCATTCTCAATCAAGAGAAAAAACAGGATAAGTGGTAAGAATAAATACCTAAATTTTGGCTTTGAAATGCATCATATAATCTTTTTGGCAACAGATGTGTCTCCCTAGTAGTAGTGTTTCACTTAGGATGTCAGGACTATTTGTATTTCTTAGTCACTGTACTGGTTATCAACGTACTGCCTCTCAACTCCAAATTCACCCTTTTTGGCCTGCTCTGTGAAAAGGGATCTGATCCTTTTAAATAATTTTCCTTTGCCAATTGGCATGATGTTAGGCTTTTCAGGCGAAGACTGAGGAAAGACACTGTAGGGGGAAAGTTTTGATTGCTGGTGCTGGTGCGGCGGCTTGGCGGGCTCCTACAACAGGGTCTTCTTGTCCAGCATCAGGCTCCGGTAGTGCCCAGCTGCCAGCAGCGCTCTGCAGTCTCCCCAGGGCCTCCTTCAGGCGCCTTCCATGAATGTTTTCTCAGGCACCTTACAGCACAGATTTCTGGCAAGTTCCACTAATGTAGCTTTTCTGCCATTCAGAGAGCCATGGGTGTACCGTATAATGAGGTCAGCTCTAGGGGTAGTAAATGTTCCATATATCTGCTATTCCTATAGTTTTTAAAGTTTTCTTTTCTTTTTACTAGCTAACCCTGCATGATTCCAATCTCCTGTGGTAGTTAATCATTCTTATTCTTAAATATTATTCAAATTATTGTATGGTTTTCTCTCCTGACTGGACCCAGACTGATACAGCTGCTAACCTATTTAAGGATGGTTTCTCTGAAATGTGTTCAGATAGAGGAGCTTCCAGCTAGGGTTAGAGCTGTTACCTTAAAGTAACCCATGTTCAACAGGAGACAGCTGTACCTGTGTGGGTGCGGGAGACGGTGGCAGGATGAGGGGAACTGGACAAATAGGGAAAAGGTCAAAAGGACACCTTTTATTGTTTCTCTTGTTAATTTTTGACCCAAGTCACTGGATTGGTTTTATTACTGTTATTTTAAAGCTGACTCTACTGTCATATGTTTTCAGAGTGAACGAGGATCTCTGTCAAGAACAGTTTTCTTTCGGCAGGTGGCAGAGTACAGACAATGGCTGAGAGGACAGAAAAAAGACTGCTTTAAATATGACCACTGCAGACTCCTATAAAATGTGACCCTTTCCAAAGCCCATGAAAAAACGAATTGATATACATTCAAAGTCTCTAAACATCGGAATGTTAAATAACAAAACTTTAATTATGGTTTGAATTCATATCCTTACACACGCTCCCAAACTTTCCCATCACCCTATCCCACCTCTGACATCCGACGACACCACCACCGCACACCCAATTCCCACCCATCTTTGAGGATCAGTCCCAAAGTCAGTCGTTCCACAAGTTTTTTCCAGATCCCTCCATCCTGCCACAGACTGCACCTCCTTCTCACCTCTTCGCAGGTAAAAATAACTTCTCCTGCTACAAATTTCCCCAGCACTTTATCAATAACTTTACTGTGACAATTGAGATTTAAAAAATTAACGTATTGAGATTATCAAGTTCTGTCCTTTATTATGGCATTTTGGCACCACCTCCTTACTAAACTTTAAGTTCCTTGAGGATAGAGTCCTCTTTATCATTGTAATCCTGCAATCTAGCCCAGCAGTCTGCAAGGAGACGATGCTCAATAATTATCAGTAAAATAGATTTCTGAGCTGATAGTGATCTTTAAATGTCTCAAATGCTGTCACATGAAAGACCTTTTCTAATGACTTCAGGTACAATAAGCTGAATCAATAATAAGGAAGAACCTTCTAATAAATGTATCTGCCCTATGCTAAAAGGATTAGGGTCCAGTGCTTTTCAAACATTAATGTTCACAGGAATCATCTGGGGAGCTTGTTAAAGCAAGACCTCTCTGATTCAGAAGGTGAGTGGTGGGGCCTGAGTGTCCGCATTTGTAGCAAGCTCTCAGGTGACACGGATTCTGCTGGGCTCCAGACCACTCTCTGAGTAGCAAGGGGTTAATTGGTGCTTCTCAAATTATCTGTGGTATGTTTTTGTATTTCCAATTCGTCCCACAACATTTTGTAAAATATCATAAAAATTACTAGAAAAACGAAATTAAAAAGACATAACAAAATACAGGCCCCGGTGACTTTATCATTAGATTCAATGGATAAAAATTACTCTGTCAAATTGCTGTAAGAGTTTCTAAATTCTTACTCTCAATGTCTGTACTTATATCATCATGGACAGGTGACAATTTGCAGATCAGTCTGCAGACTACATCTTAGTAGCATCAGGCTGGATGAGCATCCGTCTGCCAAGAACGTAATGAAAGTTGGAAAACAGGGCCTCTGGTCCCTTCCAATCCTAGACTGTAAGAGTCACTCAAATCTGTTGTGGAACAGTCTTGCTTCACAGCCTCTTGTGATACACAGCAACTTCCTTCATGCATTCCTTGGACAGTCACCATTCCTTTCCAATTTAGTAGTCCTATAAACTTGTCTTATTCTTCCTTTTACTGTCTTCACTTTCCCCTCAACTCCCCAATTCAAATCTCTATATATCTTTGTTTTTTGTTCCATTCTATTTTACATTTCTTTCCTTCCAAGCCTGAATGTTTCTTGACTGAACTGCAGAAACCGGCTACAAAGATATCCTGCAGACTCAGACCTGACACAAACCCTACTGGGCCCTAGAGGCTGAAGTCCTGCAGCTCATTCAGTTATCTAGGATTTATATATGCCTCTTGCGGATTATGCAGTCTAAGTTTACTTTTCCTCCAATCACCCAACCTTTGGCCAAGCATTTTAAAATTTTATGTTCCATTAAAGTTGAACAGAAAGTGAAACAAAAATCAATTTTACTTTTTCTTGACAACACTGAAACAAGGTTTTATAAGAAAAAAGTTGTTGGCTACTATCTCATAAAGAAGTTGGTATTATTCAAAGTTTTACAGCCATGGAAAGGGGGTCTACAACTTTTAAATAACTGTAATAGTGCCAAAGTAATCCATTGGGTATATATAGTCCTCTTCTTACACACTTCCAAATTGCTGAAAAAGTTCAATGTGTCTAAATTCTAAACGCCACAACAAACAACCCAGATAATTAGGCCTGGTCTCTTCTTCCAAGAATCATTTCAGACGTTACTGAATGGGATTTGATGCAACTGTGACAAAGTCTAAGTGACTTTTCTTCCCCTCTGATGCAAAAGCTCGTCTCCAATAAAAGCAAGGAAACATACTCAAATAGAATGCCAGAGAATGTAATGTTCGAGAAGTCAAGATTTATAGAGACTCTGGGTGATTCATGGGCATTACTCACATGGTCTCCAATGATTCATGTCACCTTGAACTGTGCAGCTACCAGGAACAGGCTCTCTGAGACACGCAAAGAGGAGCCTGCGCTGGCCACTCCATCTGCCCTTGCGCCAAGCTAATAATTTATATTCCTGTGGGAAGTTTGTTTTACAGATGCCCCCACTTCCTTTTAATCTTCATAAGCTCCTAAAAGTACATCGAAAATGGATGTTTAGGGCAGTGAAACCACTCCCTGTGATATTATAATTGTGGATACATGTCATTATACATTTGTCCAAACACATAAAATGTATAACATCAAGAGTGAACCCCAATGTAATCTATGGTCTTTGAGTGACAATGATGTGCTAGTGTAGGTCCGTGAATTGTAACAAATGTCTCACTCTGGTGCAGGATATTGATAATGGGAGAGGCCATGCATGTGCGATGGGCATAGGGAATATTATCTGTACCTTCCTTTCAATTTTGCTGTGAACCTAAAACCGCTCTAAAAAATATTTTTTTTAAAAAAAGGATCTAAGTCTCCATTCGACTTAATGTAATATCAATTTGCAGTTAATGTTTTCATCAACAGATAACCTCCTCTCAAATAGGGCTTTTTACAGCATACTTTCGTGGGTGAGAAAACAGGAACTCGTCTATCTCACAATTCCTGCCATCCAAGAATTCCATCTATACAGAAGAAAAGCAATTTACACAGTTGTTGAGACAAGACCAGAGGAAACGCATTCAGGGCACATAGCACCTGCCCCAAGAATTAAATTTTCCACCCCACAGCCTGCTGTAACCCTAAGACCAGTCTGACCCAGTAGCTGCTGAAATGCCCTGCTGCGATAAGACTGGTTCCACCCATCACCGCCACTCACCAATCAGAGCATGACAGCTCCCAAAAGCTTCTCCAGTGCCAATGAGCTTTCTTTCAAAACAGTATCATTTCTCTAACAAAACTTCCAACCTTCACTTTTTTCTTCAGACATACCAAAGACTACCTAGTGCCTGCGTATGCCCCAAATTGCAATTCTTCCTTCCGAAATAAAATGTTTTAAATTTAGAGATTTGCTCTACATTTTATTTGACCTGGACAAAAGAGTGAGAGAATGCAAGTAGTTTAGCAAGGCTACAGAGCAGAGTGTAGGTGTATAAACTGGAGAGAAGGGGGGAGGAAGCTGGGGAGAAGAGGAGGTGAGAAGAGCCAGCTCTGGAAGGACTTGCACACCATACACATTTGGACTTCACCTGGAAGGAAATGGAGCTGCTTGTTAGGACTTTGGTTTTTTTCCAACCTGCTTATTTTGAAACAGTTTTAGACTTATGGCAAAGTTTTAAAAAATTATACAGAATTCCTGTGTACCTTTCATCCAGATATTATGAAACTAAGAAATTAATACTGGCATAGTACAATTAACTAAACTGTAGTGTAGACTATTAGAATATCACCAGTTTTTTCACTTATGTCCTTTTTCTCTTTTGGGATACAATCTAGGGTGCCAAGCTGCATTTAGTATTGTCTCTAATCTGTGACAGTTCTTCAGTCTTGCCTTGTCTTTCATGATCCTAACACTTTGATGAGTACTGGTCAATTATTCTGCACAATGGCCTTCAACTTGAGTTTAATTTCTTATGATTCCACTGAGGTTATGCATTTTTGGCGGGAACACTACAGAAATGATGTCGTACCATTCTCCGCATATTAAGAACATGATGTTGATATGTCTTATTACTAGCGGTGTTATTAACCTTGGTCACTTGGTTATGGTAGTGTCTGTTGGGTTTCCCCATTGTTTAGTTACTGTTTTTCACTTTGTAATTAATAAATATATTAGAGGAGAAAATTTGAAAATATGCACATATCTTTTCTCCTCAAACTCTCATCCTCCAATTTTAGCATCCATCAGATCTTGCCTGCAACAATTATTCCTGTGGTGTTTCAATGATGATGTTCTATTCTCTATTACTTCTACGTATATTAATCAAAATTCTTCTGTAAGAAACACCTGTCTCCTCTCATTAGTTTATTCATCCATCCATTTGCTCATTCGTAGACATATGGATACTTATTCGATGGATTATAATCCAGTATGATCATCATTTATTTTCTTGCTAGAACTGTTGGGGCTTTGGCCACTGGGAGTCCTTTCAGGTTGGCTCCTGTGTCCTTTCAAAAAAACCTCTTATCTTCTTCTGAGTCCCTCTGTACTTTCTGGCACAAGATGCTCCAGGTTCATAGTGTATTCTTCCTGCCCTGGCATTGAATCAGGCACATCTCCGAAGACATTACAGTTTTAAATATTATCCAATTACATTCTAGAAACAACACTCTGGCGGTGGCAGCACGGAAGACTGATGGGGACTGAGCATTGAGGCAGACAGCCCAGTCAGAGGTCCTGTCACAATTCAGAGCCGGTATAAGCTGGCAGTTCAGCAGGGCAGTGGCAATGGTGAAGAGAAGGCAGACTCCAGAGGTCTGAGAGGTGGAAAGGGGAGGTCTGGGCATCGATGGATGCTGACAAGTAAGGGAGGAGGCAGCATCTCCAGCGACTCCCAGATATCTCCTGGGGAGTCTGGTAGTAAGTTAACCAGCACAAGCAATGAAAGAAAACTTCATGGGGGAAGAGGGAGCTGGGCTGACTGGGTTTAAGGTGGCCACGCAGTAGGCTGTGGGATGGACAGGCCCAGGGCTCAGGAGAGAGGCTGAGGCTGATAACCATGGGAGAGACTGCAGGAACGGGACAGAATCTTGTGCCTAATGAAGGCATAGGGACAGATGGAGAGGAGACTCAAAAAAGCAGACTAGAGGGGAAATGGGACAAAAGTTGCTAAAGAAGCCAGGAAAGACCAAGTGCCAAGAAAATGATCAACAGTGATAAACACAGCAGACAGGTCAAGTAAGATAAACACTTAAAAGTTTTCACTTGATTTGCCAATTACATTTCACACTTTTTTAAACAACAGTTTTAACAGAGTGATGAGATACAAGCCTAACTGCAGAGCGAACTCAAAGCAGGAGGTGAGAGTGTGCACAAGATGAAAGAAATCACGCATTTGTTGGATGATGATGCAGAGCCTGTTTGCTTATTTATTTATTCATTCATTCATTCATTTATAAATAAATAAATATAAGTAAAGAGTTTGAGGACTGCAACTCAGGTGTGTAGATTCAGGTTTTGCCCTGAATATATGCTCCCATTATTTGCTTTTAGCAGATGCACTCATTCGACATTTGCACATCTCCTGCATGCTGGGCACTAAGAAAGACGGACAAAGACTTTCATGCTGGGGGGCGGGGGCCAGGAGAGAAAGGAAAAAAACAGAAGACAGAAGATATCCAACAGAACACCATCCTAGAAGAAGTAGGAGAATATGGGTGGGGGAACAGGAGGTAAGAGAGCCAGGAATAAGCCTTGATTGTCAATCTTTCCTCTATAGAAAACTCGCATGTAAATAACGATTACATCTAATTAGCACTAAAAGTGATCTTCAGAGTTAAATATTTATATGCCCAAATTTTTAAAAATCTAATTCCACAGGTCAAAGGTTGACAAATTACAACCCACCACCTGTTTTTGTATGGACTTTGAGCTAAAAATGGTTTTTATATTTTTAAAAGGTTGTTAAACAAAAAGAGAGAATATGTGGCAGAGACCACATATGGCTTGCAAAGCCCAAAATATTTCTGACCCCTCACAGAAAAAATTTGCTAATTCCTGCTTTGGATATTTTTACAATAATAAATACACAACATTTTAAAATCCAGTCTAACAGATATGCAAAATAACAACTTTGAGAAATCATTTCGAGAAGGGACAAAGTAATCGTGATAGATCTAAAAAAAAAAATCAGATACACACTGTCAGGGTCTTTGTATGATAAGATAGTCTTCCTGGAGAGTAACCTGGTTTTATATAACAAGAATAACAAATCTGTTTCTATCTTCTGACCTGGGATATTGTTTCCAAAGTGGGTTTACCTGTACCCACAATATAAGAACTTTTTTCTGATTTTTTTATAATGTCACCATTCAAAACAAAAAAAAAATACTACAAATTAAAGTGTCAAAGAGGAGAATGATGAAGCAAATGACACAGAACAGCAATATAATGTAATAACAAATAGCTATAAAAAATGAGGGCTGTGGGTATTACATTGAAATATAAGAGATATGAAATAAGTGAAAAGACAAACTACAAATAATATGTAGATATGGATTATAACTATAACTATACATTAAACATACTGCTCAGAGCCAGAAATTAATTTAAGGGGGCATAAATAAGCTCTCATGTGATCTTCCATATTTTGCATATAAAATAGTTTTTTGGTTTTTTTAAAGACAGGGTCTTGCTATGTTGCCCAGGCTGTTCTTGAACTCCTGGGCTCAAGTAATCCTCCCACCTCAGCTTCCCAAGTAGCTGGGATTACAGGCACAGGCCACCACGCTCAGCTTTTTTTTTTTTTTAATAGGTTTTTAAAATTTAAACCTAGTTCTAATTTTGAAAGTAAAGCAGTCAATAAAATTTACCTCTTAAAAGACAAGGTTTGACAATGCATGTTAAAATTTTAAGATGCATTCAAAGACAGAATCACGACGCAGCTACTTGTGAAGCAAAAAAATTCTTCTTGAATGAAACAAGCCTGATTCCTTGTTCTAGTCACACCCCAACCTTTTGGAAATGCACATAAAAGACAGACATTCATGCCACAACCTGTCAAACAGTTCCAGATTTTCTACCTAGGTATTATTTTTCAGATGCTATTTAAAAGAGACTCCTATAACCTTAAGACCCCAAGCAAGTAATCACCTCACAAGTAAGCCCCTTTGATTTTGGGGGGCACTCTTACAGTTTTCCCTGTCTAAATAAAAACTGACTTATCTGGGCTTTTTTGCTACAGTATACAAATGACACTAAATAATACAGACCCTCCATATTTCAGAAGCAGGTTCATATTTCTACTTTGCATTTTCTCTTTCCCAATATAAAGAGTTAGAAGGAAGGTTTTATGCACCTCCTGAATAAATCCAAAGAGAAAGGAGAAATTTATACAAATTTATTACTGTCTTTGTACTCGTCCTTTCAAAGTAGTTCAAAGCATTAAGTGAATGTTAAAAAACTGTCTTTTTTTTTTTTTTTTTAAAAAGGAGATAGTGAGAGTAGGGAACAAAAACTACAGCCTCAAACACAGCCCTCCTTTCAGTTTCCTTTAATAAATTAATAAATGAAAGACAGCTCCAGGATGAACTTCCCTTTATCATTTTTAAGCTCGATCTTAAAACTACCTTTTTGCTTCTGGAGGCTCCCTAATTTATAATCCACTCCTATAAACTTCTCCAAACAACTCGAAGCTGAAAATGCCTTCCAAAATGTTGTCAAGGGAATGAATGCTTCTCAATTAATTCTTTAGTCATGTTGGAACAAAAGTCTTCTCATTGGAGCTACTATTTCTGAATAAAGAATTTTGTCTCTTCTTCTCCCAGGTTTCTTGGCACCAGAAACTGAATTTATTGGAGCTGATCATGCCATCTAAAACAGTACAAAATTAAGACTCTTACAGGTTAAACTCTGTTGTAAGATGGTTTATTCTGTCCCTCTCCCCTAACCCCCGATACATATTCAGCTATACAGTAAAACATTACAGCAAAAAGCCTAGCCTTCTTTGGAAGTAGTACATACAGCATACTGAACTCTGATCTTTTATGTCTTCATCAGTACACTCACGTGCCACATAACAAAGTTTTAGCCAACAACAGACCCCATATACAGTGGTCCCATAACATCATACTGCATTTTTACTGTACCTTTTCTATGTTTAGATACACACTTACCATTGTGTTACAACTGCCTACAGTATTCAGTGCAGTAACATACTTTGCAGCCTAGGAGCAATGGGCTATACCACACAGCCTGGGAGTGCAGTAGGCTACACCATCTAGGTTTATGTAAGCGCCGCACTCTATGATGTTTCCACAGTGATGAAACTGCCTAACAATGCAGTTCTCAGAATGTATCCCCGTTGTTAAACGATGCGTGACTGTGACTTACGGATCTTGGTCAACTCAATTCTCTCGTGTATAAAAGTTTCACTTATGGATTTAGTGCCCCTGGCCCTGAAGACAAGAGAGGATGGACTTTAAATGCACCCAGTCCATCTATCTGTTGTTTCTCTCCACTAAATGAAAGACTGATAAGACACCATGCTGAAGATACACACCGTATTTGAAAGGAGCCTGTTGGAGGGAGTGATTATTTGGCAGAGTGAGAAAAATTATAGAGGAAGGGATATTTGAACTAGGTCTTGAATGATGAATATGAATTTAAGCTGCCAGACAAGAGTAGGAGGTCAACAAAGGCAGAGACAAGAAACACATGCAAGGGGAGAAACATATTCATAGACATGTGAAAGCACTCTGCACAGCTGCCAAGTACTAGAACCGCGTAATTAAGGTGTGTATACAAAGGGAACAAAGAAATTTTGTTCCCTCAAATTTCTTCTTTTCTTTTTTGGTACAGGGTCTCACTCTATTGCCCTGGGTAGAGTGCAGTGGCATCACCATAGCTCACTACAACCTCAAACACCTGAGCTCAAGTGATCCTCCTGCTTCAGCCTCCCGAGTAGCTGGGATTATAGGCACGAACCACTGTGCCCAGCATAATGAGGAAGTTGACAGCGAAACTGGGAGCCAACCTGGGTCTCTCCTTTTTTTCAACGCATCCTAGTGCCTATTTCCCTAACCCAGCCAAACCCTGGGCCAGGGGGTTTCCCTCCTAAACAGCCACTGCTGCCACTCTTGCCTTTGATAGTGCAGATCCAACACTGCAACAGAGTGACCTAAAAAAAAAAAATGAACAAAATTATATATTCCCCTTCTTAAGCCCACCCATAACTTAAGATAAAACCTAAACTCTCTACCGCAGACTAAACTATGACGTAAAATTGTTTTGTCCTTTCCCTATACCCAAAATTTCCCCAGCCAGCTCCTAATACACACTGAGCTCCTCTGGGAAATGTTACAGTGGAAGTTGAACCTTATTTGGAGGCAGCAGAAAGGCCAGCTTGAACTCGGGGACCACAAGGCCCGCCCACCCCTGATCTGGCTGGATGCCATCGCACCCTCCGCTCACTAGCTCCAGGTCTGCTGGGGTCCACTCCCCAGCAAGGCGGACCTGTTCTCTGGGCCTCCCCCAATCCTCTGTGCCTAGGCCGCCGCCTCCTTCAGGCCTCAGCTTCAGTGGCACCGCTCAGAGCAACGAGCAGCTGCCAGTGCGTCCATCCTCTGCGTACTTCCTTCAGCACCCTCACATCGTTCTGTAATTAGACTTCCTCCCTGCCCACTTCCCAGCTGGGCTCCGTGGACACGGCACCCCACCTGTCTAGCCCAGGGCTGTGCCACAATAAAGGCTCAAGCACAGGTCAGTGAACGATCAAGCGTATTAGAGAGCCTCAGCCAAGAATCGTTCTCTACTTAAAGAAAGTTATTTCTGTAACTGTGATTAATTGGTAGTAAATGGTCAAATGAGCCAGTTAAATAAACTTTTAGCAGACTTCAGTAGTGTCTCCTCCAACAAATACAGCAAATCTATTCTTTCCCCATTTTTGAGATTTTTTTTTTTTTTTTTTTTTTGAGACGGAGTCTCACTCTGTTGCCCGGGCTAGAGTGCCGTGGAGTCAGCCTAGCTCACAGCAACCTCAAACTCCTGGGCTCAAGCGATCCTTCTGCCTCAGCATCCTGGGTAGCTGGGACTATAGGCATGCACCACCATGCCTGGCTAATTTTTTGTATATATTTTTAGTTGGCCAATTAATTTCTTCATATTTTTAGTAGAGACAGGGTCTCCCTCTCGCTCAGGCTGGTTTCAAACTCCTGACCTTGAGCGATTCGCCTGCCTGGGCCTCGCAGAGTGCTAGGATTACAGGTGTGAGCCACCGCGCCCAGCCTCCATTTTTGAGATTCTGATACTATCCATAACA
>CAUYPO010101576.1:0-18928 GCA_963574435.1 Cheirogaleus major
TACTTCACTTAGAAGAATGGGCTCCAGCACTATACAGGATAGTACAATTGTAATGTGCAAAAGTAAAACTTTATGGCTTTTCAGAGGATGTTGTATAATTTCTGATCTCTAATGTTGATGATTTATTGGGTTAATACATTGTCCTGTGTCAGCAACTCGATTATCATTAATGTTAGTGTTTCTTCTTTGAACCATAGTTATTTTGTTGAATAGAATAATTATATTTGATTCTTAATGGTTAATTTAATATTATTAGTCCTGAAGTGATATTTATAAAACACATACTCACTCTTTTATTTCCCAGTACCCTAAATCTATTTCACATTGAATGGCTCCACAGAAATTTCAAGTGAAGGGCAAATTGAATTTGAATCCACAGTTTTTTCAAGTTGAGCTTTTAAAAATTATGGCAGCTTATCAAGGTACTTTATTCCTCATTTTAGAAAGGCCTACAAAAATGTCTAAATAAGAACTAGGTTTAAAGCCTAAAATACTTTCCCCTCAATCTTACACATATATATATGTATACATATATGTCTGTTAGAACTATATATATCTCTCTATATAAAACTATACATATATGTCTCTAAATATATAACTATATATATGTGTGTCTAGAACTATCACAAATATACTGAAACCTTCTAGCCACATGTAAGTCCCAACATATAATGCAAAATAACATTAATCCAGTCCTTGCTGCAAGGCTTTTGATATAGAGTAGTGGATCTATGTTAAAATAGGTTACCTGATACTTTCCCAGCCTGCAAGTACAGGCTAACACACAAACAATAATATCAAATTGCAATGGCTCTTAGAACTCATCTACTTATGCAGGACTGTAGCCTCTCCCATTATTTTGGGTCATTCCCAGTCAGGACGTGAATGATTTGTGCTCTAGAATCTAAGTAACCCCTTGCAATCTTCCTTTAGCACTTCTTGTCAATGCTTTTGGGTACTTCTTCATCTGATGGTGCTTTCTGTAGGAATGTTGCTGTGCTGAACATAGATATTCTCTGCTCTGGCCACCTGAATGCTTAGAGTGCCTTACATGACTGCACTGTGTGGAAGAATTACCTTCATCCTAAGTCTTCTTGCCAGCACTGCTTATGTACTTGATCTAAGAGGGAGCTTCCCAATGAAGATATACTACATGTGATAAGAGATGTATTCCCTCATCTCTTGGGTAGCTGGGCAGGGCCTGGGAGCAGCCCATGGGATATTTTCCTTAGTCATGAACAGTTTCACCCATTTCCCCAAGAGCACTCAAATATCATTTCTTTTTTTTCTTTTTTTTTTTTTATTTATTTTTTTGAGACAGAGTCTCACTTCTATTGCTCAGGCTAGAGTGCTGTGGCATCAGTCTAGCTCACAGCAACCTCAAACTCCTGGGCTTAGGCGACCCTTCTGCCTCAGCCTCCCGAGTAGCTGGGACTACAGTCATGTGCCACCATGCCTGGCTAATTTTTTCTACATATTTTTAGCTGTCCAGCAAATTTCATTCTTCCGAGATTGGGGCGCGTTCAGGCTGGTATAGCCATAGACTCATTCTATTTTTAGTAGAGATGGGGTCTCGCTCTTGCTCAGGCTGGAATATGCACCTTTTTTATTTCTTCTTCTAGATCATCATACTTTCTTATTTTGGTTTTTCCTGGTCTTCTCCGTTTTTTCCTTTTCCTTTCTCATCTCTGCCTTAGAGCATAAAGAGCTCTGTTGACATCATCATCATACATGCCACTGACACCTCCCAGGAAACTCACAGGGTCCCTGAGGCCTCAGATGAAATACCTTTCCCATGCCTTATTTATCAGAAGGACCTTCAAGGGAAGTTGAGGACTTGTGAGCCTGTAAAGTTGATGTGGTTAGCACAGTGAATGAAAATAAGAAGTCTATTTGCAAAACTGAAAATTGAGGCGGGTGATATATGCATGGTATTTAAAATTGCAGAGGAGAAGGCACTTGTACCATTCATTCAACAATATTTATTGAGCACCTACTAACTGTTAAGCTCTGAACTGCTAGGAATACCGTTGTGAATAATAGGAAGTCCCTGCCTTGTGGAGTTTATGTTTTAGAATATAGATAAGCAAGTAAATGATATTTCAGACAGTAAGGAATATTGTCAAAAAAATAAATTAAGAGGCTAGAGAAAGATGGCAGCTAAATTGAATTGAAGCAGCTGAGCAGTAGTTGCTGGGAAAATGGGGAACTGTGGGATTTATTCTAGTTGGAATGTTTGTTTCTTGTTGCTACTAAACGTTTTGTACTTTAGCATAAGTAAAAGTAATGATAATGAATGGCCAGACCTCTAATGTAGTCTTTTGTCTTTTCCACCATCACAGGTGTGGTTCCTCAGAGTGCGCCACCAGTTCCAACAGCCTCTTCCCGGTTCCATTTCCCACCTCTGGACACCCATTCTCCAACCAGTGATATACAGCCAGGACGGTTCTCTGCTAGTTCCCTAACTGCTAGCCAGGAGTCGAGTAATGGCACTGATAGGAAGGCGGAGCTTTCAGAGCTAGAGGATGGCTCAGCCGCTGACTGGCACCGGGGTGTGGATCACATATCTTCCCGGAACGCTGTCAGTGGCGGAGGGATTGGCCATCAGAAACGCAAGCCTGACATAGTGCTTCCTCTGTTCACTAGGCCAGGGATGTACCCTGACCCCCACAGTCCCTTTGCTGTCTCTCCAATCCCTGGCCGCGGAGGTGTCCTTAATGTCCCCATTTCGCCAGCCCTCTCCCTGACACCCACCATCTTCTCCTATAGCCCATCACCAGGCCTGAGCCCCTTCACCAGCAGCAGTTGCTTCTCCTTCAACCCTGAGGAAATGAAACACTACCTTCATTCTCAAGCCTGTTCTGTGTTCAACTACCATCTGAGTCCTCGGACTTTTCCCCGTTACCCAGGGCTCATGGTTCCGCCACTTCAGTGCCAAATGCATCCTGAGGAGTCAGCTCAGTTTTCTATCAAGCTGCAGCCCCCACCAGTTGGGCGGAAGAACCGGGAGAGGGTCGAGAGCAATGAGGAGACAGCACCTGTTGCCGTACCTACCATGGCTCCTGTCCCCCCAAGAATTAAAGTGGAGCCTGCCTCTGAAAAGGATCCTGAGAGCCTCAGGCAGTTGGCACGAGAGGAGGAGCGCTCTCAAGATGAGGGCACCATGCCGAGCAGGACCATAGAAGAAGGAAAAGGCACCATCTTTGCCCGCCCCACTGCACCACCTATCTGGCCTTCTGTGCCCATTAGCAGCCCAAGTGAAGAGCCCCTGGAGGTGACTGAAGACAGCGAGGATAGGCCTGGCAAAGAGCCCAGTGCACCTGAGAAGAAAGAAGATGCCCTGATGCCCCCCAAGCTTCGGTTGAAGCGACGCTGGAATGATGACCCTGAGGCCCGAGAGCTGAGCAAGAATGGCAAGTTCCTCTGGAATGGGTCAGGACCCCGGGGCTTGGCAACAGCAGCTGCTGATGCTTAGAACTGGCAGTGGATTTGGAGCTGTTTATACTATAATCAAATACATACATGTATTTATGTAGCAAGATTTCAGGGTAGGGGGGAGGGAGTTAGACTGGGCTGATCATTCTAGGGGCATAGACTTGTATTTTTATGTTTTGGGGATGGGATGGGGTATCTTCTGTTGTAAATTAGGTGGGATATGAACACACTTTTTTTCGGGATGAGTAGGACACAGGGAGGGTATTGAACTGCAAAGAGAAGGAGCCTCTCTTTCCTGCTGAGGCTTATGCTTTCTGACAAGGAAACTCCTAAAGGGCCAAGATACTTTTTGGTCCCATGATAGTTCAGGTTCCAGACTTCTTTCTTTTCTATTGTATTTATATATGGAAAGCCATTAATGAATTTATTATGCTCCAAGAGATATACATAAAAGGGAAAAGGGCATGATTGGGTGGTTCAGCAGTGAGAGACCATTGATAAGTATTTTGCCTGAAATGTTTCATTATAATTATTTCAGGGGAGGAATAAGATAATCTCAGTCTTACTGGGGTGGGGGTGGGGAGTGTTCAGATGTTGCTCTTTCTCTTTTTTCTTGTTGTTTGGCATTTTCTCTTTAAAAAAAAATGTTTTCAGGAAACATGAGCGTACTGCCTGTTAGAGTGGGGCTGGGAAGGCACAGGAGATGGCCACCTCAGCTGCATGGTTGAGACAGGAAGCCCTGCTGTGAGTTTCTTGGACTTTTCACCTACTTCACCTATAAAGAAGCCATGAGGAGTTGTAAACTCTTGTTCAGGGAAGGAAGAAGAGGGCAGGAGGAAGGAACCCAATGCCTTTAAAAACAAAACAAAATAAAAAAATATTCATTTTTCTTTTTCCATTGTGGGTTTGGGGAGCCAAACCAAAGTGTGACTGTGAGCAAGTTCACTGAGAGGCACGACAGCATTGTTGAAGATGTCTTTCCATTATGTCTGATTCTTTTATTTTCTTAAGTCAAGCCTTAACTATGAACATACTTTAAGATGATACGGGTCTGTCAACATAAACCTGTAAAAGGGCATGGACAACTTTTCAGATAATCCAGGAATGTTGAGACATGGTTAAATTTCTAGCTGGTATTTAGTCATTCCCTCTTGTTGTTGGGATGGATAACAAAAATGCAAGATTGTGGGAGTTAAGGGCAGATGGTACCTGGAAATGCAGAAGGTAGCTGGGGGTACAAGTGGATGTTTGTTGAGACTGAAGGAAGAGGTGGAAAGAAGACACACAAAGCAACCAGATGCCCAAAGCCTGGTATGAATGAACGGAAAAGGATTGGTGTCTGTCTTGTGGTGTTGCCATTCTTGCTAATACCCATTTGCCTAGATTGTTCGGATTCTCATGTCATGTTCAATTGACTATCCTAGATGAGACTCCAGTTTACAGGCAGTGAGGAATTGTTTCTTCATGGGAAATTCCCTTTCAGCAACTTCAAAGGAACAGGAAAGTATCGATCTTGGGCTAGGGAAAGAGAAAGAAACAGCAGCTCACTTCCTGTGTGTGTGCACACATATTCCTATGTATGTAGGAATGTATGTAAATACTTGACTGTGGCTCAGATCCGCAGGGCAGCAGGGAGAGAAGAAATAACTCCGTATCTGATGGGAGCAAGGGGTGGCACACTGATGGTGTCCAGGAATTGAAGAACTTCCTGACTCCACCTTAGCTTAAGTGAACTCTATACTGAGTACCATTTGAGGGTTGTCTTTTAATGGTGGGGGGGGGTGTTTTTTCTTTTTTAGGCTGGAGTACTTACATGAGAAAGGGGCTCAGGAAAGGTTAGAGCAGGCGAGTGAGACAGTCGTTAGCCTGGTATGACTTGAGTCCATCGTGTTATTTCTTGACAAATGTCCTCCCCCTATTTGATTCAAATTCCATGAGTGACTTGTCTTTCTCCAAGAAAGGGACTGGGAGAGTGGTCCCTAGCAACTGAGGCTTTGGTAGGGCTCCTCTTTCAGGCTGCCTTTGGTGGTTGTGTTTTTATCAGTTTCTTTCTCTGCACCTCGACTTACCTCTGAATCAAAAAGCAAGCCCAGCAGGTAGGGGAGGGTTCTCTGCTTGGTGTTGCCTGATCTAACCAGGGAGGCTGGCTGGCCACCCACTGTCTGCTAGAGGGGAGAGCCAGTAGGTGTCGGTATGAACTCAGGAATAGAAACACGAGGCCTTTAAAATTAGAGGGAGAAAAATCCATGACGCATACCTGTAACCCCCTAGAACCCAAGTGCCAGAATTAATTCCTAGATGCTGCTTCTGTTTGAAAAAGTCACTGCTTTTTACACTTGAAAAAACACACACTCAAAAAATGTTCATGAATAATGTTTTTTGGCTTTAAGAAATTGTTTGGTGTTTTACTGTTTCCTTTGATTGCCATTCCACCAGTAAATTGTTGATTGATTTGCACTGCACGCTGGGGTTGGGTTGGGGGGTGGGGGGGGTGGGGGGCTTAAACAGAGCCGAACTTGGGCTTGCTCAGGAAGTGGACCAGGGAATGTGGAGGTCATTGATATTTCCTGGGGCAAAGGAGTGGGAGGTAGTTTTTCTCCCCCCAGCCCATTCCTGGCAGCACCTGTCACCAGCCTGGTAGAAAGCCAGCCCTTTCTCTTCTGTGAGCATCTCATCACTGTCCAACAGCAGGTGGAAAAAAGGGGGACTAAAAGCAGACCTATTTTTCTCTCCCCCATTTTTTTCCAAATTTTGCTGTGCCAAATGTTTAAAACTTTGCAAATATAAACCTACTGAAATTTCATTAATCAAGAACTGGTTCATGTAAACAGTTTGCTTTTTTAGCTATAGAAAAAAAACAGTAGAGATCTCTTAAGGGCATCCAGCCTTGCTGAGCTCACCTTTTTTTCTGAAGAATGGATAGGAGTGAAATACGAACAATTCACCAAGTCTCTTCACTCTAATTTTCAAGCTGCACTGCATTAAACCCAACTCACTAATACAGGGAATTTTTGCACCCTAGTCCTCCATGGGCCAAGAAAGTTTCAGAAGCATTAAAAAAATAGTTGAAGTATATGACTTCTCACCAAATGGGTAGAGTCAGTTGGCTGTTTGTCCCTTGTTTTTTAATTTATTCCATAATTATGTTTGTGCTTTTCATTTTGTAAACAGTTATGGAACGTGCATTTTTATTTTGTTTTAAAAGAAAACTTTGATTCAGTCTTTCAAGACCTGTTCCATTTTCGATTTATTCTTAGGGGAAAAAAAAGTTACCAGTTAATTTGTTTTGAAATATTTAGGCATTCTTTGAGTTATAAAATTGTGATGCAGGGATTTGTGAATGAAATATTCACATGTGAAAGAACATTCACTAGTTATCCGCTTAAGCAGAATAAAGTGTGTATATGTACATAAAATGTAAGTAATCTTAACTCCATTGTGCAGTGCCTTTTAGATGTTCCGCTTTCTATAAAGTCTTCAAATTTTTGCATATATATTATATATATGATGTAATGTTATAGAAATATATGTATAATATACATATTTTTTTTCCAGGGGTATCTGATAGCTCTGTATTTTGTTATGGAAGTTGAAAGAAAAAAAGTATTTTACCTCAGAAATTAAAGTTAAATAAAAAAAAAATGCTTTTAAGTAATGTTTGCTGAGTGTTGGTTTTATTGTTCATCGTACACTATGCCAGAGTGGTCTTGCCAGAGAATTCGCCAAGTCCATGCTAGCTCACTCCGCCCCCAAGCTTTTTTATTCCTACTGCACAGGTACCCACATAGTGAGGATGTAGGTCTCATAACAGTTTAGAGATTGTCCGTTTCCTTGAATGAATGACTGCTGCCAGATAAAGGAAACTGAGGCCAGAGACAAATGTTAGGTGGAAATTTCTTTCTCAAGATTGTTGTAAGGATTCATTAGGAGTACGTGTCAAAGCCAGACACAAAAGACCACACATTGCCTGATTCCGTTTATATGACATGTCTAGAACAGGCAAATCCATAGAGACCAAACAAGATTAGTGGTTGCCAGGGAAAGTGGGGGGTGATCAGCAGAAACCAGGGCCTCCCCCAACCCCTTCCCAAGAGTCCAACTGAGCCAGTTCCTAGTATTTCCTAGTAGAGGATAACAATCCAGAGGGGTGGGAGGGGTTCTTGTTGGGATTTTGAATAATATAACACACCTTAAGAAAAATAGTGCCAGGAAGTAATCTCATTTCCCCCATATAAGGCAGGCAAAGTAACTGTGAAGGTCCCAACATGCCAAAGGTTAATTTGACCTCTACTAAAGGGTCCTGTGAGTAGTTCAGGAAGGGTGGAATGGAGTGGTGAGGGGTGCAGCCAAAGAGGCGCACAGGGATGGATTAGGAAGGGTCTTAGGAGACACCTAAAGACTTTGTCTTGTACTCTAGCATTGCCATCCCCAGTATTTCACAAAAGAGTTCGGGCTTGGCCAGTGAGGATCACTGAAGGCCACAGCCCTAAGAAACTACCCTATCAAATTAATCTCTGCTCAAGAAGAGGCAGCTCGTTTAGGTGAAAAAAAGGGAAGTGGCAGGGGCTGACTGGTAACCCATGTCACAAAGCTGGGAATGTACTTGGAAAGCCTCCTGCTTCTCATCCCTTCCTCATTGCTGAAAGCAAAAGGAGACTTGTTTTACAAACTTGCACATAGTTTTGAGATCAAGATCCCAGGCATCTGGTTCTGCCAGCTTAAGTTGACCTTTCAGTGCTTAGAAATGGATGGTGATTATTCGAATTCTGAGCAAAGAGGGGAGGGAGTGAGGAAAGAGAGAGGGCCTAGGGGGTGAGAACACTGGTGACAGTGAGAGGATGAGAGGAAAAGGTAAGCTTCAGAGCCCTTAGTGATGACTTAGAAAGGAATAAAGCCTTCAATGGCTGCCCATCATTTCCCTGTTGTAGTTTGGAAGGCCCGTCATAATCTAGCCCTTGCTTCGCCTTCCAGCCTCATCCTTCACCAGGCACACGGGGGAACACACTCCTCCACCCTACTCAAAGCCTAAGCTGCAACCATAGCAGCCATTGTGAACAGAGCAGTTAACCACGTGCCAGGCATTTTAAAGGACTGACTTGTATTAACTCATTTAATCCTCATGATAACTCTGAAATAGGTGCTGTGTTTGTTCCCATTTTGTTGAGAACACTGAGTATCAGAGAAGCCAACTGGCATGCCCAGCATTCAAGTCCCAGTACCAGTGCTCTTAAACCACTCTGCTACAAGTTCTCTTGGGCCATGCTAAACAAACTACCGATCTGGTGAGTCCCACTCTGCCTGGAACACCCTTCTGTCCTCCATTTCACCTAGACAATTATATCTTACCGTTCAGCATTCAACTCAGGTGTCATCACCTCCAGGGCCTTTCCTGGCAGGTCAGGGGCACTCTTCTGTGTTGTATCCCAGCCCTTACCATATTGTTTTGTCTTTGCACTGCTTGTCTGGCTTTTCACAGGACAGTCAAGAAGCCCCAAGCCAGCACAGAGTTCAATTCATCTCCCTTTCTCCAGTGTATAGCTCAGGCTTGCAGCCTGAGGAGCTTGGTGTTTGTTGAATAAATGAATAACAAGAAACATATGAAGAAGGCATGACTGTGAAGATGCAAGTTTGGAATATGAGGACAGGCAAAGCAAGGTGGGGAGTGACACTTACATATACGGTGTCAAGCAGCGGAAAGCCCCATAGAAGGCCTGCTGTCTCCAACGTGCCACTGCTTCTCTCCTCCCCCAGGAGGAAGGGAGGCACTCTGGGACTCGCCCCTATCCCACAGTACCCCCCTGCCACTTTACTGGCTATGAGACCTTGGGCAGGCTATGGAACCTCTTTGTGCCTCAGTTTCCCTGCTTTAGAGGGTGTTGTGAGGATTAAATGATGCACATAAAGCACTTAGTGATAGGCTGGGCTTGGTGGCTCACGCCTGTAATCCTAGCACTCTGGGAGGCCGAGGCGGGAGGATCATTTGAGCTCAGGAGTTTGAAACCAGCCTGAGCAAGAGCGAGACCCCATCTCTACTAAAAATAAAAAGAAATTAGTTGGACAACTAAAAATACAGAAAAAATTAGCCGGGCATGGTGGCGCATGCCTGTAGTCCCAGCTACTTGGGAGGCTGAGGCAGGAGGATCACTTGAGCTCAGGAGTTTGAGGTTGCTGTGAGCTAGGCTAACGCCACGGCACTCTAGCCCGGGCAACAGAGTGAGACTCTGTCTCAAAAAAACAAAACAAAAGCACTTAGTGACGTGACCAAGACGTTTATGTGAGGTCCCATTCTATCACCGTGGTCAGATATGCCATCCCTGTTTTACGAGGAGCAAAGTGAAGCCCAGCGAGTCTAAGCCGTGCTAGAGATTGAAACCGAGGTCTCCTGACACCGGATCACATACTTTCCCTGCTGCCTTGGATCTCTGAGGCATGGATGAAAACACTTCTTCCTCCCCTCCCAACATCTAAGAATCAGACATGCAGTAGGCCCAGCAGCAGCAGGCCCCATTGTCTCAGCCCTGTCAGGTCACTGCCTCCACCCCGCCTTCAGCCCAAAGCCTGGCCTAGGAGACAGTCCACGCCTCACAATCTGGGTCTCAGAGAGCTAAGGGCCAGAGAGGGAGGAAGTCACTGTCCTCTCACCTGGAGTTCCACAGGGCCTTACCTGTAGGGGTGGACCTGGAGGGTGGGGAGGTCAGAATGACCCCTCACTCCAGGCGGCAGAGGTCAGCACCAGATTCTCACTGCAGGGGAGGGACTGTTACAGAGTGTCATTGAGACACCCTTCTGTTTTCCCCAGGACTACTCAAAGAGTAGCATAAAGAGGTAAAGGGGAGGGCAGTCATCATCTGGTGACTGTTCTGAGTTTTAATGTCCTCTTTGTATTACTTTTGCCTCCTCAATAACTAACTGGAAGGAAGGGGAAGGGAAACTGAGGCATACAGGCCTCAATTTATCTTCAGAATAAAACGAGTATAGGAAGTTTGTTTTTATTCTCCCACTTGCAGCCTGGCTGGAAAAAATCTTTATCTACACATGTTAAAATTTTGCCCAGGGGGAGGAGGGGCATGGGCAACATGCGTAACCTTAACATTTGTACTCCCATAATATGCTGAAAAAAAAAAAATACAAAAAAAATATTTTGCCCTTCTATTGACCAACTCCTCCTACCCCCCATGTTGGAAATAACAATGAACATTTATTTGTATATGTTCTTGTCATTTAACTTGCATTAACTTGCTTGATCCACAAAATTATCTTCTTTGGGAAAGTACTATTAATATTATTGCCCCCATTTTGCAGATCAAGAAAACAGAGGTCAACACAGCTAGTAAGTAACCAGCCAGGACTCACCCAGGGTTTCTCACTGCAAAGTCCTTGTCTTCTTTCAAACAGTTTTCTGCCTCCTAGCTGTGATGCAGACGCATACAAGGAGGGGTTGGGGGATCGAGTTGCTTGAAAGAGTCCCCTGATTTCTCTAAGGGAACCTTATGGAATCATTGCCTGTTTGAGCTGCCCTGAAACGACCTCAAGGCCCAGAGAGGGACAGTCATACATCCGGTCAGTCAGTCATTCATGAAACAAACATTTGTGAATGTCTGCTGGGTGCCGTGCTGTGTCCTAGGAGACATAAGAGGTCCCTGCTTTCTAGGGGCTCACAGCTTAGTGGGGCAGACAATGAACTGAAATGCAAGGCACACCGTGGCAAAGTGACAATAGTCATTCATTTATTCAACAAATGTTTCCCGAGTGCTGTATTGTCCTGTGATTACAAAGTCAAATCAGCAACACTCCTGACCAGCCAGGAGCTTCCAGTCCAGCAGCGACAGAAGATGGGCGTAAATCAGGAGGCTCTGATCCTGCTCCTGGGCTCCTTCCACATGCTGCAGCCTTCATCCCCTAGCACCCTGTCACTTTTCTGGTCGCCAAATAATTTTCAGTACTGACTTGAGCCAGCAGGAGCTCAGGTGTTCCGACAATACAGGGGAAGTCCTCACTCCCCCTCACCCCCCTTCTGAAAAAGCCGCAGCCCCAAGATCCCCTTCGAAACCCACACAGTCCTCAGATGGACTAGTGCTCTTCACTGTCAGCACTGTCACCTTTGGATCAGCAGGAACCAGGGCCTTCTCCCAGCCCCCTGCTGAGAGTCTAGCTCAACCAGTGCCTAGCATACCACCCGTGCTTCGTCAATAGGTTGTATTACCAATAACAGAGCTGCAGCTCCCTCTCCAGTCAAGTCTGGCTGGTGGGGAAAGACTTGGTCCTTGCAAATCTAGTTCTTGTCCTGGCATTAGGGTGAGACCACCTCCCCACACCTGCCCCCAGCTGGCTTGAGCTGTAGCCCCCAGGGTGTGGGGTATGGCAGGGCCTGGAGAAGGAGAGGAGGCATCCACCCAGAAAGGCTGTTGAGAGAGTGGTATCAGCCTGGGAAGAAGGAGAGGGACGTGAGTGGGGAGAGGAGGTGGAGCAGGATTCTGGGGGTGGACTGGCAGCCTGAGTGCAGGTTGGGGGCTGGGAGGGGCAGGTTCGGGCAGAGTGTAGAGGCTGAGATGGAAGGTAGACTTGGAGATGAAGCCCCAAGGAGATCGGGGGGAGGACTGGAGCAAGTGGAGAAGCAGGGGAGGGCGGCGGATGGGCAGGGGAGTGGGGCTGAGAGCAGAGAGCACCCCCCGGCCTCCTGCCCGTGGTATTGATCTGCTAGATTACTCAATTTCACCCGTATTGATCAGGTAATTGCTTTATCTCAGTTCTCATTTGAGCTCTGCATTCTCCTGGCTTCCCCGTCTCTCTCCCTCTTGTTTTTTCCTATCAACCTGACACAGGGTTCCTTAACACAGAATATATATATATATATAAAGTTTGGTTAGCCTGCCCTGGATTGGTGTTTGGGGAAGGGGACGGGGGTGAGATGCAGTGAAGGGGAGACCAGCCTCCTCTGGGAACCCCTGAGTTCTCCTTTTCCAAGAAATCCCTCCTGGCTCCAGATAGTGGAAATGTCTGCCCAGGTTCTCAGAGGCCCAGAAAAGAGCAGGGGAAATAGAATCCAGGGGTGACCCCAAACCCCAGAGGCCTAGAGCCTCGGACTCAACCTGCCTCCGCTCCCCCAGCTCCTAGGCCAGGCTTTTGGACACCTCTCCAGGAAGCCTCCACAGCCCTGCTTCCATCCCTCTTGCTGCTCTCTCGTGGCCTTGAAAACTGTGTGCCGTGCAGCTGGCCCCTGCTTCTTCAGCTGTGCGTGGGTCTTTCCTGCCCACCTTCCTCCCATGCTCCCCGCTCAACCACGCTCCACCCTAGTGCTCAGGCCACATGCCAGAGCAGCCAGGTCCCTGGCCCAGGTGTGGAGTCTGCAGGACCAGGGGAAGTGCCCAGCAGGACCTGTGTCCCTCCTAGCCCACACTCTGGGTCCTTGGCACCCTGGAACTCCCTGCCCCAATGACAGGGCCGCATCCAGGAGCACACAGGCCTCGAGCCCAGGGGCGTCCTCCCGATCAGGGCTGTGGGGAGCGGTTGTCCCTTTGCACTCCTGCACAGGCACCTGAAAATATCAGGAGCAGGCCAAGGTACAAAGACTTTCAGCACTGGAACTCTGTTCTCAAGACTTCGACTGAGAACTCAGTTTACAAAACAGAGAAGAGCCTCAGGTGACCTCCAAAGAAAGTTTAACTCTTCACGGCTATGCCAACCCCTCAAACTCCTGGAAGGCTCCAAAGGGTCGATGTCCGGGCAATTTGAAAAACACTGCATGGAGACAAAACAGTAGGGGACAGCAGAGGCTGGAGGCCCCTCAGCTGGAGCCAGGTTGTGTCTGACTTTCCAGAGACTTCTGCAGGAAGGAGAGTTGCCAGGTGGGCAGTGCTCACCTGTGAGGCCCAGCGCAGGAGACTGCAGAGAAGGCAGCAGCAGGCGGGAGTAGAGGCCGGGGGCCGAGAGCAGGAACAGCTGGGGAACTAGAGAGACCCTTCCTCAACCACCTCCTGGACAGCTAAAGGACTCGGGCAGGGGGCAAAGCTACGAATTTAGTCAAAAACATTTCCTGAGTGACCGTTGCATGCCAGGCACTGAGACGGGGCTTGGGAGTTCCATGGGGAACACATTGGATAAGGCTCAGACCCTCCTGGTGGAGTTAGAGACTCCAGGAGACTGTAAACCAGCTCTCCCTCCCCAAAGCCTCCTGAGCTCCCCCCACCCATGCCATCACCCATCTAGGCCTGCTCTGTCCCCTGTGAGGGAGGGAGCCCGCCAGGAAGGGGGCCGGGGGGAACTCAAGCCAAGCATCTTCCTGACACTCTACTCTAAGGAAGTCCTATCTCTCTTTTTTTTTTGAGACAGTGTCTCGCTCTGTCACCCAGGCTAGAGTACAGTGGCCCAATTATAGCTCACTGCAGCCTCGAACCCCTGGGCTCAAGCGATCCTCCTATCTCAGCCTCCTGAGTAGCTTGGACTACAAGCACTTGCCACCACACCTGGCTAATTTTTTCATTTTTTTGTAGAGACGAATCTCGCTACATTGCCCAAGCTGGTCTCGAACTCCTGGCCTCAAGCAATCCTCCCACCTCGGCCTCCCAAAGTGCTGGAATTACAGGCATGAGCCACCACTCCCAGCCAGAGTCCCATCTCTGAGCCATGCTGTCATCCGCATCCAGTGAGGAGGCAAAGAGAGCAACATGGGGTGTGCAGGAGGGTGGGGGCCCCCTGGGCTTCTCTGTCTGAGTGCACCCCACCGGCAGTGAACAGGCAAGCGTGAGCCATGAGCAGCCATGGCAGGCAAGCACTCTCTCTCTCTCTCTCTGCCACTGTCCCCCACAGAGCCCAGCACAACTCTCCTCTGCAGTTTTCCAGAGCAGACAGGGGGCAACCCACCCCTTTTCCCCCCTGAATCAGCGTCCAGGGTCGCCCCCTGTGACCTGGGGAAGTTCCTCCTTTGGTCTAACTAGCATTCCTCCTACTGCTCCCACAGCCTTTTTCTTCTGGTTCCTCCTCCACTCAAATGCCTCCACCTTTCCATCTTCTCCTTCAACTCTCCCACCCCACTTTTCTCCCACCCTTCCCTCCCTGGCACCTGCACTGCCGTTCCCTGTGGCCTCCTCATATCCTGGCCTGGAAGTATAGTGACCTACTGTGCCATTTTTCTGGGACTGTCCCAATTTTAGCACTGAAAGTCCTACATCTGGGGGACCTCTTGGTTCCAGGCAAAGCAGCACTGTCGAGCACCCTACCTGGAAGTTGGGACACTGCCTGAGGTCCCGCTCAAGGAGCAGGGTTTTGGTGCCAGTACTGAGAGGCCAGCAGCATTTCCCCACGTGTCCAGGGAGACAAAGACAGGCACAACCACACACACACACACACACACACACACATACACATACACAGTCTCCAAAACAAAGCACAGCCCACACAGCCAGAACAGACACCCGCGGAAACATGGACCCACACACTCAGGTTCACACACAGATACGCCCAGGCTCACACACCCACACTCCCAGAGCTAGATGTGCAGGGACACAGAGAGGCACACACAGCACACCAACACCACACACTGGAAACACAAAAGCTGGCACAGACACCTACGCACAAAGATCCATGGCTGCAGAGACAGACATCCCCAGAGAAAGGCACACTCGTTTCACTGTTCCTCAGCAGCGGGCAGACGCGCATCTACTAACAGGGACAAAGAGGCGCACATTCAGACACCCACGCAGAGACACACGCGGGGAGACATCTTCCTATAGACCCAGGGGGACAGAGTCACAGGGAGGGGGGGGTTTGAGCTGATCAACAGATTCCAGAGCTTTTCCCTGTTCTGCCTTGGAAATGCCCACAGGTTTGGGAGGCGGCCCGGCTCCTCACCCCAGAGGGAAGGAAGAAGCTGGCTCAGGCTGAAGGTTTCAGAGTGCAGACGGTGGACCCTGGGCTCGGTGCCAGCACTGGGGACAGTTCTAAGAGCAGCCTCTCTGGAGCAGGGGGTCAGGGGTGGGAAGCCCACACTCCCTCTCGGGGGGTCGGGCCGGTGGGGGCCGAGAAGTGTGAGTGAAATGGGTTTATTACTGGGAGTCTGTTGCCTCGATTGGTATCGATCCCCACATGTCACCTTCCATTGCCGCTAATGGGACATGAAGAGTCTCCACCGACACCACAGCCACAGGCCGCTCGCACGGCCTCCCTGCCTGCCCTCCCCCAGCCCTGCTCTGGATGTGGCATTGCGCCTCAGCCCCACTCCTCTCGCCTCTCCTCCTCCCCATCAACTCCTCCTCTTCCTCTCCTTCCTCTTTTTTGTCTCCCTGAGTCCGATTCCCTCCTCCTCTGCATGTACCTGGCACCTCCTTTCCTGTTCCCCTTTCTGGCCCTGGGCATGTACCCCTCTATGCAGGAGTGCCCCTTTTCCTCCCCTCCCCCAGTCCCATCTCAACCCTGTCCCTCTGCTGGAGGGGGATTGGGCCCCGTCAGGATGCCAGGGAACAAGCAGGTAGGAATGACTCCTCTTTCCCCAACAGCCGGCGAGGAGTGCTTTTTAAGGGGTATTCTTCTGTCACAGCTGGACTGGGCAGACTGACCCTCCTGGAACCAGCCGGGTCCCCCAAACTTCACTCCACTGGCAGCCATGACCCTGGGCCCAATTCCTGGCACAAGGACGAGGAGCAAGTGGAGAAGGGATGGCCTGTTTCCTTGGCTCTTCCTCTTCCTCAGAGAAGGGAGGGCACCACTTCCTCTACTGCACTCACCTGGCAGCCCCCACTCCCTGTGCCGACCCTGGAGAAGCCCTCCCCAAGGTCTGATCCCATCCCTGTGTATGCTGTCCCTGTCCATCTTAATGTCAGGTAGTTACAAAGGCACACTGAGGCCGGAGAGAGCCCACTCCGGGGCGGGGGGGAGGGTCTTCATACAGAGTCGACAGGCTCTGAATTTAGCCTCTCGTGCTGTTTACTCAAGTATGAAAAAAGTCACTAACTAGAACAGGAAAATTCTACTTAAGGCTCAAATAGTGGGTCCTTTGGTTTACTCCTGTGAGAGACGCCCTACCTGCCTGAGTCTGTGTCACCAAGCCCTGGGGGCCAGATGGGGAGCAGAGGAGAGGGGGCCGTTCCCAGTCCCTCCCTGACCCTCCCTGGGCCCAGTGGGTACTGGGAGACACCCAGAGCCAGCTCTAAGCCCCCAAGTGGAAAGGGCCACCTCCTGCCCCACTCCTGTCTTCAGAGAGAGAGGGCTCCACTCCCACCCCACTTGGCCCAGACCCCATGATTGGGGAGTTGAGAGTTCTGGAAATGAAGCTGTGCATTTTGAAGGCAGCTGAAAGTGTGTTGAGCCTGCCTGTAGTGAGTCCGGGTGTTGGACTGGCTAGAGTGCAGGAAGCTGGTTTGGGCATGGGGGCCTTTTCGTTTATTCACTTACTAATCACCGGTAGCAGCCCCCACCTCCAGGCACTGTTCCAGGCACTAGGATGCACTCAGAGAGGATCATAATGGAGAAGGGTCTTGATTTGGTCAGGAGACCTTCCATCCCCACCACCCAAAGGGAGCTGGGCCATTTGCTTATATTAATATTTGGGGCAAGGAGCAGGGGAGGCTCAGCTTGCCACCCTAGAAGCCAACGTCTCAGTAAGGGCCCAACCTCCACGCCCTGCCTGGTCTACAGGGGCCAGGGTCTGGAGCGTGAATGGGACAGAAAGCGGGGGACGGGTGGGGAGAACTGCTTTCCTCAGGTTTCCCGGAAGAGGAGAGGAAGTGGGTGGGGGCCGTCTCTGGAGCAGCAGAAGAGAAGGGGTGAAAACCCCACTGGGAAGCAGCTGCTCTGCTTCTCACAAGGACTTGAAGTCAGCCACAGGAGGGATTTCGCCGGGAGCTGGGACGGCAGGACAGCACAAGAGCCTTGAGCTTCCCTGTCTGGAGGTCCTGCAGGCGTTACCCCCCAGGAGAGCTGGTGGAGGCAGGAGGTGGTCTGAGTAACCCCAGGGAGTCCAGGGCCTGGGCCTAGCCGGGTCCTTGTTCTCACGCTTCAGCTCTGCTCCCCGCTGTTGAACAGGGCTTCTCCGAAGGGGAGGGGAAGAACTGGAATCCTCCTTGGCCTTGGCAGCTTCCTGCTCCTAACTCAAACGATCCTGAAACTATTAGTGAAGGAGAGGGGATGGGGTAAGGTAAGCAAGGGGCAGGACTAACTCTCTAAAGGGGAACACCAATGACACCCCAGAGAAACACCCAGGATACCACGTCTGGGCTGTAACCCCAGTCTTCCTTGCTGTAGATCTCTGTCCTCTATGGAGATCAAATCTGCCTAGTCCTTTGCTGACATTCCTCCCCCTCTCCCTGCATCCAACTCCCTGCAACAGTGTTCTATACTGTCCCTCCCTTTGCATCCCCTTTCTTCCTTGCACTCATGGGCCCAGAGCCCTGTCCTCCCCGCCTCCCCCCACTAGGACCCTCTCTTCGTGGCCCCCAGCTCCTGTCTGTTTCATCAATCAGCCTCTCTCTCACCTTTCCATCATGTTAGCTTCGGTTGATTTAACCAGAAAACAACCCCCAGAATTTAATTCCATGGCCCTCCATTCCCATCTCGATCAGCTCGGGTTCGGGAGGGGCTGTGTATTGGGGGAGGGCAGGTGTGGGGGGAAACTTGGCCTCTCAGAGTCAGGGGTAAAAAAAAAAAAAGAAAATCATATTGATTTCCCCAATGACATCCATCAATCTTCTCCTCCCTGCTAGGGATCGGGGAGATTGGACACAGGCCCGACAGGCTCCAGGCTCACTTGGTCTCCAGGACTTTAAAGACAGAAGCTTTGGTCTTTGGCATCCACCCTCCTCCAGTTTCTCCTGAAAAACCTCTCCTGAGGTCAGTTACCTAAGTCCTCTGTCCCCTCCCCAGGACATCCTGGAATCTTACTCCTTATCTTGTTCCCACTGTTTCCTTAGCAGGCTATCTGATGCCCCTGTAGTCACTTTCTCCTGGTTAGCTTAGCCCTTAGTTGGAAGTTCTTCCTGCTGTCTAACTTCAAGTCATATTAATAATGAAAAGGCAAAATCATTTTTTAGAACTCTAAGAGGAAAGAGACATAATAAGTGCTTTAAAATCCTTACAGAAAAGGAGATTAGGTAAACTATTAGTATTATTCTGCTTGAGACTAAGAAGAAAGTTATAAATTGCAAAGACTCAGCACCCCTATGTGAGCAGAGCAGGTCCTGGGGCTCAGGAGAAACGCCAAGGGGTGTGGTGGTATTAAGAGTCAGAGGCAGGGGCCGGGCGCAGTGGCTCACAGCTGTAATCCTAGCACTCTGGGAGTCCAAGGCGGGCAGATCGCTCAAGGTCAGGAGTTCGAGACCAGCCTGAGAAAGAGCGAGACCTCATCTCTACTAAAAATAGAAACAAATTAATTGGCCAACTAAAAATATATAGAAAAAATTAGCCGGGCATGGTGGTGCATGCCTGTAGTCCCAGCTACTCGGGAGGCTGAGGCAGGAGGATCGCTTGAGCCCAGGAGTTTGAGGTTGCTGTGAGCGAGGCTGAC
>CAUYPO010101577.1:0-21330 GCA_963574435.1 Cheirogaleus major
AACCCAGGTGCCCATCAGTACATGAGTGGATTAACAAAATGTGGTATATGTATACCATGGAGTACTATTCAGCTTTAAGAAACAATGGTGATATAGCACCTCTTGTATTTTCCTGGATACAGCTGGAACCCATTCTACTAAGTGAACTATCTCAAGAATGGAAAAACAAGTACCACGTGTACTCACCAGCAAATTGGTATTAAAGGAACAACATCTAAGTGACATATAAGAATAACATTTATTGGGTGTCGGGCGGGTGGGATGGGTATATACAAACATAATGAGTGAGATGTGCAACGTTTGGGGGATGGTCACGCTTGAAGTTCTGCCTCGAGGGGGGAGGGAGGGAATGGGCAATATATGTAACCTTAATATTTGTACCCCCACAATATGCTGAAATAAAAAAAAAATGAAGAAAATATTTAAGATTTCAACCGATACTTAATGAAAGAAGATATGTGGATGGCAAATAAGTACATGATAAGATACTCAACATAATTATTTATTAAAATGCAAATTAAGACCACAGTGAGATACCATCATATACCCATTCGAACGTTAAATAGACTAACAATGCTAAGTATTGGTGAGTATGTGAAGCAACTGGAACTCTCATACACTGTTAATAGGACTTTAAAATGGTACAGTTTCTTTGGAAAACAGTTTGGAAGTTTCCTAAAAAGTTAAACATAAAACTATTATACAACCTAGTCATTATATTATATTACGTTATTCTATTGCTGTATAACAAATTACCGCAAACTCTGTGGTTTTGAAACAACACGAGTTTATTATCTTACAGTTCTAGAGGAAAGAAGTCCAAAATCAATCTTACTGAGTGAGAGTCAAGACATTGGCAGGTTTAGTTCCTTCTGGAGGCTCCAGGGGAAAATCAGTTTCCTCGCTGTCTAACGACTGAATTTCTTGGTTCGTGGTCCCATCCTTGCGTTTAAAGCCAGCAGCAGAGCATCTTCCAATCTCTCTCTCTGCTCCATTGTCACTTCACCTTCTGTCTGACTCTAACTCTATTGCCTCCCTCTTACAAGGGCCCTTGTGATGACATTGGAATCCTTGGATAATCAGCTTAATTTCCCATCTCAAGACCTAATGTTGTAAACTACAAAGTATGTTTTGCCATGTAAGGTAATATATTCACAGGTCCTGGGAATTAGGACATGGAATCTTTGGCAGGTCATTTATCCAGTCTGTCAAACACTTCTAGGTATTCATTTAAAAAAAGGAAAAAAAATCTTTTACACAAATGATCATAGCAGCTTTGTTTGTAATATTTACAAATAGTTTATTTGTAAAACAAAACATAACCTAAATGTTCATGAGCAAGTGAATAGATAAACAAATTGTGGTAGATTACTACTCAGAATAAAAAGAATTTCTATTTATACAGTAACAACATAGAGGAATTAAAATCACATCGGGTGAAAGGAGCCAGACAATCAGACAATAAAAAGTACATACATTATGATTTTATTTATATAAAAATTCTAGAAGAGGCAAACTTATCTATAATGATCAAAAGCAAATCAGAAGTAGCTGCATAGGGACAGAGTCGGATGAGAGAGGTAGGTTTGGATTACAAAGGTTCACAAGGGCATTTTGGGGGATGATGAATATGTTCATTATCTTTATTTTTGTGATGGTTTCATGAGTACATACATACATCCTTTTAATATGTGCAGTTTATTATATGTCAATTATACCTCGATAAAGCTGTTAATACAAAGAAAAAACACTTAATTGGTTCTGTTTGGATTAAATACAATATAAGAGGCTGGAGCATTTTGCTAGAGGATGAAACTATATTTCATCTTGGCTACTTGGTAAGCAAACTGGATTTGGTGGGGGCAGGATGCTAAAAGAAATATAACCAAAGCTTCCCCTTTTCGTATTTTCTTTTCATTTTTCTGTTTTCTATAGATGTTGCTAAAAGACGCCAAAAAGTTTCCAGTTGTCTTAAATATTTTTTTACAGAGCTCTGCCTAGGAAAATTCCTCTTGACTTTAAAACATATCTAGTCAAAGATTGAGGCTGACAAGTGCTTATTCTCACCTAAGAATGCTCCACCTTTCTTTTTTAGTTGTAGAGTTTATCACAATGCATATAACTTCTAGGTCAGAATAGCACCATGCCACATAGGCCTCTGCTTTTAAAATCCCACTGAAAAACTAAGGTCCAGGTAAAATGCTTTATAAGCAGCACATTAATCCAGTGCTTTGACTGAGCACTGTTTATATTGAATTGAATTACACCTATTAAATCTATTACTTCTTTTTGGATTTTCATGGTAACAGAACTATGTATTATGCTGCTGCCTGATATTTGCTGTACTAAGTGGGCTGTAATTTGAAAGTACTATAAAGTATGGTCAAGAGAAAGAATAAAAATTACAATAGGGTCATGAACTTTTTACACAAAGAAATAACAATTCTGCTTTATTTCAGATTTAACAATCCTAGTTGAATGTCATAATATTTATGTCACGTCCTAGTATTTAAACTGTGTGCAGATGATAAATTCTACTGAAAAGCAGTCCTGTAAATTATAGCAAAGTCAATGAATGTCCTTTGGCTCACTTCAGGAATAGGTTGTTTACTTCCATGTAGTACAGCATTCTTGCCATTAGATGGCAGCCCAAACTAACCCAACGATTAAACTCCTCGCCTTCATGTTTAATAAAGATTTGCAAGGGTGTAACTTACGTTATTCGGTGACATATAAAAAATTCTGTGAAAATCTAAAGACATTGCAAGTGATCTAACATTTCTTTTGGAAACCAGAGTCATTTTAAAAGGTAAAGAAGTACTCCAAAGAGATCAGGTTTTTAAAAAAATATACATTTTCTGAAAAATTCAAGTATAACATATATATAGTGAAATGCACAAGGCACCACCAGTTCGAAGTATCATCACAAAATGAAAACACCTGTATAAGTGTCACTCAGATAAAATGTAGTACTACTAGCATCTCAGAAGATCCCCCCTTGTGCTCTTTCCCAATCATCACTCTCTCCCTTTTCTCCGGAGATAACCGCTCTCCTGACTTCTAACATTATAATTTAGGTTTTCCTGTTTTGAAAAATTTTATAAATATAATTATGTATTGCATATTCTCCATGTCTGCCTTCTTTCAGTCAATTTTTTTGGGGTTTTTTGCTTATAATTATATTCCATTCTTTTTCTTTGTATTTAACATAATTTATGAATATACCACTATTTATCCATTCTACTTTTTCTTTTTCTTTTGTATTTTTTTTTTGAGACACTTTTTCTTTTGTATTTTTTTTTTGTCATTCTGTTGCCTGGGCTAGAGCGCAGTAGCATCAAACCATAGCCTCAAACTCCTGGGCTCAAATGATCCTCCTGCCTCAGCCTCCCAAGTAGGTGGAACTGTAAAAAACACCTAGCTCATTTTTCTATTTTTTTGTAGAAAAGGGGAGGGGAAATCTCATTCTTGCTTAGGCTGGTCTCCAACTCCTGGCCTCAAGCTGTCCTCCTGCCTTGGCCTCCCAGAGTGCTAGGATTACAGGTGTGAGCCACTGTGCCCAGCCTTCCATTCTACTATTGAAGGAAATTTGGGTTGTTTTCAGTATTTAGCTATCATGAATAATTGTGGCTCTGAACATCCTTGTATGTGCCTTTTGGTACATGTAAGAATATATTGCTTTTGAGTATAAACCTAGGAGTAGAATTCTTGTATCATATAGTATGTGATATTGCCAAATAATTCTTCAAAGTTGTATTAATTCACACTTCCACCAACAGCGTGTAAGAATTTCCATTGTTCCACATCTTCACTGACACTTGGTATTGTCAATCTTTTAAGTTTTAGCCATTCCAATAGACATGTAGCAATGTTTCAGTGGGGTTTTAATGTGTATTTTTCCAATACCTAATAAGATTAAATACTTTTTAATATATTTGTTGATTACTTGAATATTTTTATGTAAGTGCTGATTCATGTATTTTGCCAAATTTCTACTATATGGTCCATCTTATTGTTTTGTAGGATTTTTAATATAATCTAGTTATTAGTCCTTTGTTGGGTGTATAGATTGCTAATATATTCTCCCATTCTGAGCTTGTCTTTTCATTCTCTTATAATCAATTTTTGACAAATTTTAATTTACTTTATTTTATTAATTTTTTTCTTTGTGGTTAGTGGTTTTTGTACCTTGTTTAAAAAAATCTCTGCCTACACCAGAGTCATGAAGATATTCTCATATGGCACATTCTAAAAGCTTCACTGTGCTAACTGTGAAACTGTGTATTTTCACAGTTTGATCTAAAATCTACCTGGAATTTAATTTTGTGTATTATATAAAATAGGGGTAATGATTCATTTTTTCCTATAAGGATAGCTGGCCATTCCAGCACTGTTTGTTAGAGACTACAGATTTCCTATTCTGCAGTGATAAAATGGGTATTTATGTTCAGATTTTTGAAAGCTATATTGAGTTTGCATAGAGTAGAACATCTTCATGGTTAGCAAAAGTTCATCATTGGTAGAGGTTTTCTGAAAAAAAATGTCATCAAATAATGCCATTAAAATCCTTTGATGTTTAGACAGTTGCATGGTTTTGACAAAACCTGAACACATTTGGTTAGAATAGAGTATCATTTCATCATTATCCAAAATGTATTGTATTTTCTGGGGAGATTAAAACTCTCCTTTCTTGGGGAAATTTAAGTCAAAGATAAACAATTTGCTTGAAGTGAAGCAGATTATATAGGCTTAGAGATGATCCCACAGACACTTTAGAATCAACCAATCAACTTCAAAGATTGTATTAATCTGCCTTGTGACTGACCTGATCCAAACCTTTGATGATACTACCATCTAGCTGGGAAAGCATCAACACATATTAATCTGCTGGAATTTTTAAATTTTTTATAGAGATAGGGGGGCAAGGTAGGGGGTAGGTGGGTGGGTAGGTCTTGCTTGCCCAGGCTGGTCTCACACTCCTGGCCTCAAGGGATTCTCCTACGTTGGCCTTCCAAAGTGCTGGCATTATCGGCAACAGCCACTGTGCCTGGTCTCCATTCCTGTGTTTCATAGTGGGCTTGGTAAAGGTTGAATAAACCAGCCATGAATCCTGTTCCAAGATATTTAAAAACAAGATTTGTAGTTTTAGCATCATGGAACACTTCTTAGAGTCATCATATGTGGGATGAGTCTTTGAGAGCTATAAGAGTTAAACAAATGGAGAAGAACACACACACAGCGGCATGAGAGTGTACCCAGGCAGCCACAAAACTATGTGTAGTTGAGTATATCTGCAGTTTAGGAACAATGGTAGGGAGTAGTAGGAAATAGGCAGAGAGGCAGGTAGAGGTAATAGCATGAAGGTTGACTTTCTAGAGAAAATACAAAAGTCATAATTCTTTAATGTGTCCTTTTATTTAAAAATGCCATCTTAAGGATTTTAGGGTGATCACCCTGGATCCTTTTAACTAACAAAAGATTTAGGATTATCAAGGGAGATTTTGGACCACCATATGACAAAGAATAAGTGAAATGCCTATAATGACTTCAGAAATTACCAAATTCGGAGGCTAAGGAAGGTTCTCCAAGGATCCCCAGGACTACTTTCAATAGAAGAACACCAGACACTATTTTTTAGGATACACATTCATAGCAGTGTCCAAGATTGGTTTTGTGAATGAAATCAAATACATTGCACAAATTGTGGTGTAGTCATGTAATTTGGGGCATTCTTTTCTTCTGGACACAAAGGACCAGAAATAGAACACAAATAAAAAGTAATAGCAATTTATTTTTTCCTCAGACTGTATGTTTGCATGTGAAGAAATTCTTTCCTGCTAATTTTGCTGAAATGGAAAGAAGTATGGGTAGAGAAGAGCCACTACTTTTTCAGGTTGACTTCAGAAGAATGTTCCAGGTAGGGCTCCAGCATACTCAGCTGGAGGCATGTTTTCTCTTTGCATATTTAATCCTGAAGTATTGTAGCCACTCCTTGGACATTTGCTGAGTAATAGTTAAGATGAAGTGAATTGTGAACAGGTGAGGTATCTCCTTGAAGCAGACTGGGCAAATTCCTATGACGCAGAACACTAGAAAGAGTTTCCGGGAGTGGCAGGTCCTATAACTTCTGGGCCCACCCACTAGAAGTGCAGAAAAGGCAGATTACTTAATGGGATAAGCAAATGCTCAATTACCCTTTGGTGTAATCTGGTGGCCAAAAAACATTAATTAGGAGTCCACTTTCCTAAGTCTTCAGCTTAAACACTGAGCAGTTTTCTGTCTCACCACCCCTGAGTGGGGAATTGTTTGACTCATGCCTCACGAGTTCTAAACAGAACCTCTCCAGCCAAGCTTGAAGTGAGTCATTCCTTTTCTGGGTCTTTCCTGGTAGATATAGGGGAGTGTGGGATATGTGTATTTGTGTTTGTTGTTTTTTGACAAATGCCACAGAGAAATGTGCATTATTTTGATGTATAATCAAAATATACTGTGGAGTTAAAAAAAATACACACAAACACTATGGTCCAACCACTGAAAATTTAGAAATTCAAATTAATAGGCCTAGGTGAGGCCTGGGTGCTGTTTTTTTTTTTTATATATATATATAATCTTAAACTCTTTTTAAATAGATAAAATATGGATATTATAATAAAATCAAATGGTACAAAATAGAAGTAGTGAAAAGTAGGATTTTATCTCACTCCAGTCTCCTAGTTTCCCTGTCCAGAGGTAACTATTACCTCCAGTTTCTTGTGTGTTGTTGCAGGGGTCCTCAAACTACGGCCCGCAGGCCCCATGTGGCCTGCCGAGGACATTTATCCAGCCCGCTGGATGTTTTTGCCCATTTTGTTTTTTTACTTCAAAATAAGATATGTGCAGTGTGCATAGGAATTTGTTCATAGGTTTTTTTTTAAACTATAATCTGGCCCTCCAATGGTCTGAGGGACAATGAACTGGCCCCGTTTAAAAAGTTTGAGGACCCCTGTATCTAGAGGTATTCTGTGCATATAAACAGGTAGTTAAAAGTTTCCACCTCTTTTAAACAGAAGTGATAGCATCCTTTACCACTGTTCAGAACCTTGTCAGGCACAAATTTTTTAAAAGCTCTCCAAGAGATTTTGACATAAGCTCTTAAGAGGCACTGATAAAAGCTATGCCTCTGTCCTCTGTTCTCTGCCCACCTCCCGACCCCTGCCACCCAAAAGCTACAGACACACCAATTAAAAATCTTTTACATCTAATTTCCACTGTCTCAAATCCATGATCTTTATTTATCTGGTTAAGACTCTCTAACCTACGGTGTTTAATGTAAGAAGACTTAGTGTTGCCAGATAAAATACAGGATGTCCAGTTAAATTTGAATTGTGGATAGACAATAAATAATTTTTTAGTATAAATATATCCCATGCAGTATTTGCAAAATCTGGAATTCAGACTTATCTGGGAGTTCTATATTTTTATTTGCTAAATCTGGCAAGCCTACTGAAAATTTTGACTCTTTGGAAGTTATTCCATCCACCTGATGCTCTGTAGAATGCTCCCTATTAGAGATGACCTAGGTTATAATTACAGGACCAGGCCCTTTAGGTTAAAGCCAGATACTCTGAGTTTAACCAGAAATTGTTTATCTGTTGGCTTATTTCAAAATTAAGTGGCTTTGGAGCTGGGTGCAATAGCTCACACCTATAATCCCAGCACCTTGGATTGCTTGAAGCCAGGAGTTCAAGATCAGCCTGGGCAACATAATGAAACTCTTGTCTTTAAAAAAAAAAAAAGAAAAAAATTAGCCAGGCGTGGTGGCACACACCTGTAGTCCTGGAGGCTGAGGCAGGAGGATTGCTTGAGTCCAGGAGATCTTGGCACTGCACTCCAGACTGGGAGACAGAGCAAGATCTCATCTAAAAAAAAAAAAAAAAAAAGTGGCTTTAACTTTCTATGTTCTGTCTCATGGGATATAGCTATATTGTTACAGTGAAGTGGTCACTGAAATAAAAAATACCTTGAATGTACACATAGTAGATTATTTTACTTTCAAAGAACTTAAAATATCTAAAGTCTGAGCCATTTTGTTCTTTAGAATGAACACTAAAACCATAGCTAACTGGATTTGGACAAGGATAAAGAGAACCAGCCTAGAGTTAAGTTTTCATTATTGATTATTTAAATCATCTTATCAAAAAATTTATTAAGCATTTACTTAAGTGGTATAAAATTCTGACATGGAAGATGTAAAATCATAATTTACGATATTTTAAGTAAATCAATAACATATTATAATAAATATCAAATGACAGAATTATAAATGTTAGAATTCTAATATGAAGAAGTGGAAGCAAGGATTACCATAATGGGTATGATTCTGTTAGAGGAGATGAAGAAAAGGTTACAATCCTGTTTGACCTTGACTATCCCAGATACATCTGAATAGACTCAATAAAATTAAAATTTTTCATTCCATTTTGGAATTTTTCTCCCTTAATAGCTAAGGTACATTTTCATTTCCTTCACTTTTGATCTGCATAGGATTATATAGTGGTGTGCTGTTGTTTAACAATCAGCTCTCCAAAGGAAAAAAAAGCCCTGATTTGTAGCATTTGCCAATTTCCATGGTGTAAATATTCTCACCATGACTGATATCAAGCTAATATTTTAAAAAATATGTTTGCAAAAATCCTGAAAATTTAACAATTGGCTCTTTTTTCTTCCCACTCTGTTGTCCGGGCTAGTGTGCCTTGGTATTAGCCTAGCTCACAGCAACCTCAAACTCCTGGGCTCAAGGGATCCTCCTGCCTCGGCCTCCCTAGTAGCTGGTACTACAGGCATGTGCCTCCACACCCAGCTAATTTTTCTATTTTTAGTAGAGTTGGGGGGGGGTCCTCTTTCTTGCTTAGGTCAGTCTCGAACTCCTGACCTCAAGTGATCCTCTCGCCTCAGCTTCCCAAAGTGCTAGGATTGTAGGCATGAGCCACCACGCCTGGCCACAGTTGGCTCTTGTGAACCTGTACAAACTGATTTTATTTCTCTAAGTTTACATGGTGCACCTGACTGGATTTCATAAAAAGAAAATAAAGAACTATGTATTCTCTTTGTTAACTGATGTTCATATCTTGAAATTTGTCAACACAGGCCAAAACTCCCAAACAAACAAATTAACAAAAATCCAACAAGATAGGAATACTTTTAAGAATTTAATTAGTGCAATTTTGAATGGATTTGGGGAGGTACACTAAACACTTGAAGAAATCTCTAACTTTTTTCCTACCAAGTCTCCTGCTCTGAAGAGAATGTAATCTAAATAAATATTTAAATGTTTTTAAAGTTTCTCAGTTCTATCATAACACAGTGAGAGAGAACCAACCATCATAGAAAAGTGAAAATGTTACCTCTTTAAACACATCTATTTCATTTGATTTATATAGAATTTCCTTTCTCTTTTTTGCAAATTTCATTAGAGCAATTACATGAAATGCTTTAACTGGATTCAATAATGGCAAGTAGAATCCCAAAAGACATAAAATAGTAGGTGGTCTTTCCTTCCTTCTTCCTTTCTTCTTCCTTTCTCTTTCTCTCTTTTTCTTCAGTGAGCCATCTTTAACTATGCCCTTGAAGTTTTGGACTTCTTCCAATTCTTGGTTAGGAAAACTGGCAGTATGGAAAGTAGTGGTGACTATTAACTAGCCAGTCCCATTCTTCATTTGGCTGGCATGGAATCAGCATGCTAGTGTGACCCTATTTCTGGTGTGGTGCTTCCTTTGAAGCATTAAAATAGAGGTGCCAAGTACATGGCTTTTGATATTCTTCCTAATGTAGGTTTAGCTTGATTGTTCTGGCCTACCAAGTTATATAATAATTTTTCTTCCTGGACACTGTAAAGTGTTAATTTTAAGGCATAGTCTTAAGATTTTTAAATGACAAGAAAGGAATTGCTATTGTTTATGCTGGGGACTGTTTCTTTTTGGTGGTGAAAATTCTATATGATTGGTAACCATTCATGGATGGGACATTGACACATACCTGCTAAGGAAAGCTTCCCACACCCCAGATATATTCAATTTAAAGCTTTATTTTTTCTTTGGAACAACTTTCCAAAAAGTGTTTAAGACATTACTAATTTTATATATGAAATAAACTTTTGCAATAATTTAATTTTTTTACAAAAATTTAATTATAAGACAAGGGATTGATTTATCATTGGAAGTTGTATCTGGACTAGTAATTATATATCTCAGAATGCAGCAGTGAAAAATTGTGCTTCACATTCTGAATTAATAAAGGAATTCATGCAGGGAAATTTTGAAACCGGTAAGGGCATTAGCTAAATGTTTATAACTTAAATTATAAAATGGATTTGCATTTGAATTACTACATGATAATAGTAGTAATTCAATAATAATGCAAAAGAGAATATAACACTTTGGCCAGGCTCAGTGGCTCACATCTGTAATCCCCTTCCAAATGTCAGCATTTGGAAGGACAAGGTAGTAGGATTGTTTGAGGCCAGGAGTTCGAGACCAGCCTGGGAAACATAGGGAGACCTCATCTTTACAAAAAATTAAAAAATTAGCCGGTTGTGGTGGTGCAGCCCTGTAGTCCCAGCTAGTCAGAAGGTTGAGGCGGGAGGATCTCCTGAGTTCAGGAGTTCAAGGCTGCAGTGAGCTATGATGGCACCATTTCATGCCAGCCTGGGTGACAAAGTGAGACCTTGTCTCAAACAAAAATGTAACATTTCAATGGCTTAATCATAGACTAGAGTTTAACCATATGCTTGAAGAGAAAATGTATTCAAAAAGAGTTATTTTCCATAATTAATAAAAAAATACAGTATAATAATTGTTTAAATTGCTAAGGAGCCTATGTGTAATTTAAGGCCTTTCAAGTTTACTCAATAGGGAGGTGCCATTGTATGTAGAGAAAGTAAAATAATATTGTTCCTTTGATTCTTTCTTATTGTTGATTACCTTGTAAAATAAGTAATATGAAATAGAAACTACACAGTAATTGATTGCTAAAATAGGTCAAGTACCAAAAGTATATAAGATAATTGGTTTGACAGATGTATTATTGAATCATTATTTAATGATTCAAATTATGATATGGGGGTAGTGTTTGGAATAAATTAATAATAGATACCTATTAAACTAAAGAAATATTTCTTTCAAGATTCTGAAAGTTATCTTTTTTAGAGATAAAAATGTGTTTGAATTGCTTACAAAGTGCCTTGTCATGGGTCCATAGAGAATAAATCATATACAAAAATAATTTAATACCCAAATGATTCTGATTATGGGAAAAATCATAAACAGCCTTATAAATTGCCATGATATTAATGGTCATATGTGTATATGACTATATATGTGTGTGTAAAACATCTCTGGATGTTTGTTGGCTAAAATGCCTATGGTCCTATTTTAGAGAGGATTTGTTATAAAAAGGGATACTTTGAAATCTGATTTATCTTTATCATAGTTTTCACTTTTTAATCACTTTTGCTTAAAGACTTTGAAGTACATAGTGAATTTTAATATCAAGAAAGAATTTTATAAATTATAAATAATTCCTTAAAAGAGATTGTCAATTTAAGTTGGTCATATGAATTATATTTAAAATTTTATGGTAATGGAGGATAATTTATCTAAATTTGAATATTAAACTTGATGCTCCCAAATCTAGCTTTTTGAAGAGAAATGAATTGTTTTGAGTGTGCAGCTCTGTTCAGAAACTACAGAAGAAGAAAAATACTCATCTAGGAGACAAGAATTCATGTTCTGTTGGGGAATTATGTAAACAGTATGGTTGGGGATAATCTTTAATGTGAACAGTAGATTATTTTACTTTCAAAAGAGAAAGTATGTAATTTAATTTTAAATTATGCTCCGCAGGTCTTAACTTGTATGACAATACATAGATACAATAAATCTTAGTATTGGAATGGTTCTAAATAATGAGACATTTATTTAATAAATATATTTTCTATTAATATTACTAATTAATGCTACTTGTAATTGCTAAATTTCTCACATCAGGGAGTAATAGGAAGGGAGAGGAGATGTGGTTAGTAATGTTAGGTAACATAAATAACCTTGAAAGAATTCTATTTCAAATAAGAGGCAGTGTTGAAAATACTAGAAAGAGAAAGTATTGTTCAGCCAATGCTTCACAGCCTTTTTACTGCATGGTACACTTAATCATTTAAAAATTGGCTATACCCCACTTGGGAGAGGGTATTTATGTGTCAAACTGGCTTCAGAGAAGGGCAGCAAGAGCAGTGGCGGGACTGTCAGGAAATCCCATGCTGTTTGCCTCAACCCCCAAAGACAGCGCAGCTGGGCAAGGACAAGGATTGAAGCGGAAGAAGTTGGGGCACCTGTGTAGGCCGTGTGGGGGAGGAGTTTCAAATGCTGACACAGAACCTGTTGGGAGAACTTGACACATCCAAGACACACTGAGGAGCACTCTACTAGTTGAAATGTGTGTGTGTTTTAGGAGACATGCAATTACTACTAAAGCATATGCTAGGGAGTTGCTAAGCATGCTTGATCCTAGTAGCATTAGCCAAAATTGCCGACTGCCTAACTGTGGAGATAGGCCGGGAATTACTCCTTAGAGGAAAAAGGAAGTGATGAACCTGCCTCCAGGGTACTGTGAAGTGAAAGATATCTGACATTCCGAATAGGCTGTTTGCACTACCAGGGAGGCATCTGGCTCCCATCCAACCCCTACCCAAGAGGTGCCCATTCCAGAAATGGGGCAAGCTTTGTTCTTGTCACCTGCAGGTGACAGCTTGGCTCACATTTGTCCACGTCTTCCATCACGTGCCATGGCAACATCCCCAAATGATTATTGGAAGATCTGCTTTTTTTTTTTTTTTTTTTATGATTCCCCGAAAGAACTTATAGAATCGGGGGCACGTTGCATTCACATTTGACGTTCAACCTGTACACATTTTAGTGATTCCCAGGAATTGTAATGTGGAAGTGTCAGGCTCGAAATGAGAGCTCACCTTAAGCAACCAGGTTTTTAAAAATAAATAAAACACAGCTCTCCTCAATTTAAACCCAAGGATTTGGATGAGGTTTCCTTGTCAGAGTTTTTCCCGTGTGAAGGAAGAAGGAAAGGCGGGTAACTGGAGTTGCCTCATGAAAGAGGGCTCCGGACAGAGCAAGGGTGAGATATTAATATATAGGGGCAGTGGGCGTCTTCTCTCTCTTTCCATCTTGAACATAGGGATCCGAGTGGCGGCGGCAGTGGGGCCGTCAAAGCCCAGAGGGACAGGCGACAGAAAACCCGGCCCGTGAGAGGGGGCCGGTGGGTGTCGGATACCCACTGGCTAGGGCACCCTGCCGGCCGCGGCCAGGCGAGTGCGGGTCCGCCCCGATCCCAGGGTGCACCGCGCCAGCCCCCTCCCCTCTCCCCGTACCGCCTCCCCTCGGCCCCGGCCCCCTCCCTCCCGGCTCCGGGAGGCGGGGACGCGGCGGCGGCGGCGGCGCCTTCTCCAGTCGCGTCTTTCTCACTCACTGGGGAGCCTGGCGGTGGCGGCACCTTTCGAGGCAGAGCCGCTGAGCCGCTGAGCCGAGCCCGCCGGCCAGCCAGTGCGAGGTCGGACAGACTGACGGCGGTGCCGACGGACGAACGGACAGCAGGGCAGCCAGACGGCGCGAGTCGCCTCAAGTTCCGCCATGAGCTGGGGCACGGAGCTGTGGGTGAGTGGGGCGCCCGCGCGGACCCCGGCCCCTGAGAGGCGCGGGCTGGGCGGGCGCCGCTGACTATCGGTGGCTGAAGCGCGTCGGGCCGTCCTCACCCCAGCGCTGTCGGAGGGTGGGTGTCTCCTCCTCTTTGTGTGGAGACCCTCTTCCCTCCTCGGCGAGGGGCCGCTTGTCTGCGCTCCCGCCTCGGTCGCCGCGGTGGGCTCGGGTAGCGTCTTGGACGGCCGGGGGAGCGACCTGCAGGCGCCCGCGACCGTCACAGTCCTTTCGCGTTCCTTCTCCCTCCTCCGCCTTCACTTTCCGGACGCCTGGCTTCGCGCCGGGCCGCGCTTCTCTCCCTTTGTATCTCCCCGCCCCGAGGCGGGGGAGGGGGCCCATTGTCCCGAAGGGGCGCTGTTTGCCGGCGAGGAGGGGCCGACTGTGACCCACCGCGTCCGGGCGAGGGTCGGCTGGGCTAGGGCGTCGCCGGGCCGGGGCGGCGCGGCGCTGGAAGCCGGGAGGCGCCACCCGCCGCCTTCGCCCCAGGTAGGGGGAGCCGGGCGGCTTTGTTCGGAGCCGGGCCTCGGGCCAGCCAGGCCCAGCCCACACGCCCATTTCCCTCTCCCTGCCCGTGCTCGGGACGGGCAGAGCTTCGGGGAACTCCGGCTTGGCCACCCCCAGCTGCAGCCATTGGGCTGGTGGGTTGGCTTTTGGGACCTAAATTAAATTGAATGATCGATGGGAAAGCTATAATAATTTTGCCAAAGGAGCGTACGATTTTCCGATTGCTTTATTTCCCCTTCCGTTCTTTATTCTCACTGGTTCTCTTTCCTTTTCTTGCCTCCTTGCCTTTCTTTGGCGCCGGAGGCTCCAGACAATGCCCAGTGTCTGGCCAAGGTGCAGGTGGAGTGTAATAGGTCGGAGAATTCGCTCCTGATGCCGCTACGGAAGGGTGGAGGTGTGGAGGGCAGTGATTTCTCAGGTGCGGCGGTGGTAACAGGGGGCGTGGGGGCGCTGTCCCGAGAGCAGCGGGGCCTCAGCCACTCCCCTTTTTATTCCACCTGTGCATATTTTCCGTGCCTCTTGTTTGCGAGAATCTCGTGAAATCACTGCAGAGAAAAGGCAGAAATAACTTTTGAGGATGTATGTGAATGATTCGAGTGGGAGTGAAAGCAGATCGGTTAATTGAAGGGCAAAGTGTTCTTATTTTTTATGCCTAACTCACAGATTGAGAATCTTAGAACTGAAAGACTTTAGAGTTCGTCTAGTGGTACACCTCCTTAGCCAGCCCGGGAATCTCTCTTTCGACATTCTGGACAAGTGCCTACCCGTCTCTCAATACACTACCCAAGAGAAAATGCCTTAGGAGCCCCTCCAGTTCCGTTTCTTATAGCATTAATTGTTCTTATATTGAGGAGGATTATATAGCAAATGCATTACGTAAAATTTAACCCTTTTACATTGGTTAGATTCTCAGGCATTATTGGCTATGTACACTATAATTGATTATAGTGTGTTATTGAAAGGAAATTGGTATAGTTTTATTTTCCATTTTTATAATTACAGAATATTTAAATTTTACCTACTTAAATGACCCATGTTTCGGACGAAGCTAAAATGTAAGCAGAATACTTTTAAAAATATATACATAGGAAAACAGTGGAGGAATATTGTTTAGATTTAACTCTTAATTTAGATTTAAAAAAATTCACTTTGTCACACTATTGAAAATATTTTAAAAACGTAATATTTTAGTGACCATTAAAATGTGATTTTTAAAGTTTTTTTTTTTTTAAATTTAAGAATATACTACTACATTCAGAAACTATTCCACTCTTCCTCTGTCTCGTAATTTGGTTATTTACTTTCAGCATTTAAATAGTATCTCAGCAATTTAAAAAGGTAAACTGTAGAAGAGATGGAAATTTCTATTCTGATTAAAAATTGTTTTATATCCTTTGGAAATTCTGAAAAAAGATTTTTAATTTTTCTCTTAACATTTAATATATCTCCATATTTTAAGATTTTTAGTGGTTTGAAGGTTTGAGGGAACCATTTGTTAGAAACTAAATAATGTAGCATCAGCTTGATGTCTAAACCTTAGATAAGTAGAATTTGGTGTAGAGGACTATTGTTGGGACTGGAAGAAACCTTGGAAAAAGTTGATTTTACTACCTGTTTTTACTGTTTTCAGTTTTTTGTTTTTTGGTTTTTTTTGAGACAGAGTCTCACTCAGTTGCCCGGGCTAGAGTGCTTAGCCTACAGCAGCCTCAAACTCCTGGGCTCAAGCAATCCGTCTGCCTCAGCCTCCTGAGTAGCTGGGACTACAGATATGTGCCACCATGCCCGGCTAATTTTTTCTACATATTTTTAGTTGGCTAATTAATTGCTTTCTATTTTTAGTAGAGACTGGTCTCGCTCTTGCTCAGGCTGGTTTCTAACTCCTGACCTTGAGTGATCCTCCTCCCTGGGCCTCCCAGAGTGCTAGGATTACAGGTGTGAGCCACCGTGCCCGCCCGGCCCCAGTTTTGAATAAGGATATTGTACTTCCAATGGATTGTAATATAATACAACCACCTATACTGTGCTTTTGCCATTGAGGGATTTGAGATTGGGAAAATTCCGTTGAAATTTTTATTTTAGAAATCAGTTCTCATATTTCATGTTTAGGATCACATTACTGTCCCAAAGGTGTAATTATTGAGAATATGTTATTACAAAAAAGTAATGATATGTAGTTAAGCACTCCAATTTACATCTGTTTCTTATAACAATTGGAGTTTTTATTGCTTTTTTTTAAAAATTTTTTCCAGTCTTATGTTAAATTTGAGAATAAAAGAATTCAGTAAAACTAATATGACATTGGGGGGCAGAACTAATAGTGATAGGCCAGGCCAAGTGGGTTGTGTCAGACTTTTGTTGTGCATTTGTGAGAGGATATGAATTAATTGATAATTTGAGCTATGCTTAAAGGGATTTCTAGTGTTTCCAGTATTTAAGTAAGGTGAATAGATGCTAGAGTCACAGTTCTACATTCTGTGTTTTGGGTAATACCAAAGAGAGATGACATTGGCTTCATTTCTACAGGATGTAAGGTAATTATTTGGTAGGATCTTAGGCGTTGCTTTTTGTATTGATTTCTTTTCTCTCTCTCTTTTTTTTTTTTTTTTTGAGACAAGGTCTCGCTCTATTGCTGGGGGTACAGTGCAATAGCATTATCCCAGCTCACTGCAACCTCAAACTCATGGCCTCAAGCAATCCTCCTGCCTCAGCCTCCCGAGTAGCAGGGACTATTTTTCTATTTTTTTTGTAGGGATGGGGTCTCCCTAGTGCTCAGGCTGGATTTCTTTATTACATAGTAAGATGGTGGGATCAGAAAGAGAGCCAAATATGAATTAATGATTTCTCAAAGACAGATTTTGTAATTATTAATTCTTTTTACAAATAAGAAAATTAGAGATTGAAGAAATCCTGTGATTAGTCAGTAAGTTTTACTTATTAAGAGAGAGCTTTTTAGCTTTTTGAGGACGCTGTTCAGAAAAAAAACTCTGTATATGGGTTGTATATGTATAGAGATAAAAAAAAAATACGGCTGAGCACATCACACATGATTTACTGAAAATTTTGCTGCCCAAGGGAGATGTGACACTATTCTGGGAGTTAGAAGATGGATTCAAATATCTAACTTAATTTATAGGGACATATAAACCATTTTTTATGCCTTAGTTTCCTGGTCTGTGTAATCTTTGGCTCTTAGTTTTTAGAGTATATAATTTAAAAGCTGTTTGTTATTTTCATCATATTATTAGGCAAAGGCATTTGACAAAGCTTATGATGTATTTTTGGAAGAAATTGAAAAATGTGGATTGAGTGGTAAATTAGGTGGATTCTTTATGCAACACCTTCAGTGTTAACCCTTTAATGCTTTGTTATCTTTGTCCTCTTAACACTTTATATAGCCCTTACACTTACATTGTAAGTATACTGGACTGTCCTTGAGTGTAGGGGCTAAATTAATTTTGGTTTTGTTTTCACTAACCAAAACAATGCCTGTAGGTGATCATTGCATGTTTTGCCCAATTGAATTAATAGCATTACCCAGAGTATTGATTACTGATTTAGTATGTGTATCCTGGAGGAAGTCTTCAGGTTTCTGGAGACCTGTGTAGGTGATGACAGATTAGGCGATCTAGATAACATTTCAAGAATGTCTAAACAAGCTGAAACCAAATGATAAAGTTAAAAATTTTAGTACTTGGGTTTTAAACATTTTTACAGGTTAAGGAAGACATAACCTTAAAGGTAGTTCTTTTGAATGTACTTGACTGATAGTCTGGTGATGTGACTGCCAAAATAATTGGTGAAATCTTACGCCACATTAATCGACTTATCTGGAGCAAAGGCACTGGGTCCCATTGTAGTCTACTGGTTAGACCATATCTGTGATAGTGACTTTGGTTTTACTTCATATTTTTCAGAAGATCCTTGTTTAGAGGAGGTTGACAAAGAAAACTTCAATGTGAAAACTGTGTTACTTTTCCAAAGGCCACAAAACTGCTGTAGGAATTCAGTTTTGTTTTAAAAAATACAATAATGATTGTGTTTATTGTACAGGAAGCACTGTGTTATATTTGGTGAGATTTGTGAAGGTTTATAATATTGGCCCTGTGCTGACAAAATGCAGGATCACTTTGAGGTAGTAATACTTTTCGAACTCCAAAATACTTCCCTACCAGTGTCCAGAATGCCCTCTGTTGACTAGTTCCTGTCAACCTCCTCCCTCCAGACTACACATTCTGGATATTATCTTTCTTATGGGACTACCACTGTATAGTTTTTTCTTGTACTTTCAAATCTTAGGAAAATTGTCTTGATATGAATATTATATCTTACATTCCCTTTTGTTGAGAGAAACTGTCATGTTCAACATTGTATTGCAGATGTTATTGCTAATTGTTAAGGAGGGTGAGAGTTATCAAGACACCTGTTCATGTCACCATTCCATACTGACTTGATAAGGTGGAGGCTGGAGAGCTGCCTCTAGTCAAGATCTTTGCATAGCTACTCTATTTTCTTAAAATACTCTCTTTCCTCCCAATCTATAAAATATGAGTTTGGCTGGAAACTTTAAAAAAAAAAAACCCTACTCTATTTTTCCTATTCATCAGCCCCTGTTTTTAGACAGAAAATACGGCAAGAGAAGAGTAACGGTTTATAATTACTGAATACCTTCTATGTACATCAGCAAGTGTTATTTAAAATAGTCTTCAGTCTTTAAAATTTTCAGCTCAATAGCTAAACAAATTGTTTGGGGGAACATAATCATATAGCATATTAAAAACTGGTAGGAAAGATTATATAAAGGTTTTATTTTATAGAACGAAAAAGCTATTCTGTATTTCAGTTCAGGCCACATATATTTGACATACCAAAAAGATATAAAAAGAAAGACTGATGCTTGCATTCCACAGATGTTTATTTTATACCTATTATGGCCTAGGCACTGTGGGGCATACCAAAAGAATCAATTAGATATCAGCATGAGCCTCAAGTAGCTCATGTAGGGAAATAATACTTCAGAAGTAACCCTAAAACAAGTAGAAGGTAGTACATGGACTTTAGAGCTGTGAAAAATATTTTACTCTAGACAGAGTAGGGAAAGCTTTAGGAAGTCTGTGTTATTTGACCTAGGTTTTGGAATAAGGAGGATTATGCATGTGGGGGTTCCCGAGAAGTTCCTAAAGGGCCGAGATCATGTGTTATTCATTGTTTACTCATTGTCTGATTCATTGCTGTATCCTCAGTTATCACCACACTGCCTAGCATGGAGTCTGACACTGGTAGGGTCTTTAATAAATGTTTGCTGGACTGACATGAATATGGTGGTTAGGTTTGACTTAAATTTGATTGTAGGATGCCTGAAAGTAGTATCAAGGGAAGGGTAGATTGGGACCAGGCAAAGAGGTTGGTCTGGCTGAATTCTTGATTCATTCTGGTGTGTGTGTATGTATGTGTGTGTGTATGTAGTTATGCATTAGTATATAGTTAACTCAATTTTCAGACTGTTTAAAAACCCACAAAAGGAAATCTTAGTTTATGTTAGTAGAAGGATTCTTGTGTCTGAATCCTTTGATGGCAGGAGAGGAATACCTCTGGGTTTTAGAAGATGAAAGTTGTATTAATTTTATCACCCTTGCAAGAATAGTTGAAGGATGTTGGCTACTTAAAAGATATGTTATTGAGTCTAAATTCAGTTCTATTTTTAAATATATATTATTACTGCAATTCATTTATACTGTTCTTTTCCTCCCTTATCTGTGACTTAATATAGTAGGCCTTCTCTATCAGCAAGTTCAGCATCTATGGATTTAACCAATCATGGATTGAAAATATTAAAAACCATACCATAGACAAAAAATCAATTTAAAATGGATTAAAGACTTAAACATAAAACCTGAAACTGTAAAAATACTAGAAGAAAACTGTGTTAGTCTGTTTTATGTTGCTATAAAGGAATACCTGAGGCTGGGTAATTTATAAAGAAAAGAGGTTTATATGGCTCACAGTTCTGCAGGCTATACCAGAAGTATGGTGCCAGCATCTGCTTCTTGTGAGGGCTTTAGGGAGCTTCCAGTCAAGGTGGAAGGTGAAAAGGAAGAAGGTATGTCACATGGCAAGAGAAGGAGCAAGAGAGAGAGGAGAGGAGCCAGATTCTTTTAAACAACTAGCTCTTGTGTGAACTAATAGAGTGAGAACTCACTCATTACCTGGGGTGGGGCGGGGGGAGGCTACCATGAATAGTTATTCATGAGGGATTTGCCCCTATGACCCAAACACCTCCAACCTGCAACATTGGGGATCAAGTTTCAACATGAGATTTGGAGGAAACAGGCATCCAAACTGTATTACATGAGATTTGTGGGGAGAGACATCCAAACTATGTTATAAACATAGGGGAAAAGTTCCATGACTTTGGTCTGGGCAAAGATATGACCACCAAAGTACAGGCAGCAAAAACAGAAATAGACAGTTGGGATTTTATCAAATGAAAAAGCTTTTGTATAGCAAAGGAAACAATCAACAAGACTCAAGAGACAACTTATGTGATGAGAGACCGTAAAGTAGTCCCCCCTTATTTTTGGTTTTACTTTCTTTTTTTTTTTTTATTTCAGCATATTATGGGGGTACAAATATTACAGTTATGTATATTGCCCATGCCCCCCTCCCCCCTCGAGGCAGAGCCTCAAGCATGACCATCCCCCAAATGTTGCACATCTCACTCATTATGTTTGTATAAACCCATCCCCTCCTCCCCCTCCCCCTCCCACCCACCCAACACCCGACAAATGTTATTCCTATATGTCCACTTAGGTGTTGATCCGTTAATACCAATTTGCTGGTGAGTACATGTGGTGCTTGTTTTTCCATTCTTGAGATACTTCACTTACTAGAATGGGTTCCAGCTGTATCCAGGACTATACAAGAGGTGCTATATCACCATTGTTTCTTAAAGCCAAATAGTACTCCATGGTATACATATACCACATTTTGTTGATCCACTGATGTATTGATGGGCACCTGGGTTGTTTCCACAACTTTGCAATTGTGAACTGTGCTGCTATAAACATTCGAGTGCAGGTGTCTTTTT